>APFE031595857.1:0-51983 GCA_000404065.3 Pinus taeda | reverse complement strand
CCAGAGACCACTAGATTTTCTGCTCCATTTTCAGGAACCATAGAACTATTGCACCCCTCAACAACAGTGCTACCTTGCAGCTTGTACAGAGTTCCAATCCGAACTCCCCGCATCAATACCAGTGCTCCTCGAACCATCTTGCAGGTATCCTTCTCGAACACTGTCTTTACACCTGCATCATCCAACTTGCTTACAGAAATCAGATTTCTGGCCAACGCAAGAATATGCAGAACATCTGGAAGGGTTCTAACCCTTCCACCTTGCAACTTCAACTTTACTTTTCCGCGAACAATAATTCTAGCCTTCCTATCATCTCCTAAGAAGACATCACCACCATCGTAGTTCTCATACTCGCAGAACCACTCTCTATGGGGAGTGAAGTGAAAGGGTGCACCTGAGTCAATTAACCATGCCTCATGATCTACATGTGTACTTGAAGAAGCCAAGTACACATCCCCACCTTCATCTGAGGTGGTTTTTGCCTCTGCAGAAGGAGCATCGTCAAATCCTTTTCCTTTATTAGGAGCTTTAGATTTACACTCCCTTTGAAGTGCCCTTCCTTTCCGCATTTCCAGCACACCACCTTTGTAGGTTTTCCTGGAGATTTAGATCTCCCTCTAGATTTAGATCTCCCACTCGATGACTTATTTTTGTTTCTGTTCTGGGACCGTCCTCGTACAGACAAGGCATCACCATTCTGGTTGTCCATATTTTTCCGTCTCATCTTCTCCGTCAGCAAGGCTGAGACTATTTCATCAAACTGCAAAGCAGTTGCATTGCTACCTATTGCAATAACCAGACTATCCCACGAGTCTGGTAAAGAACACAACAAACTGATGCACTTATCTTCATCTGAAATTTTAATATCAACAGATAATAACTGACTTACCAAAGTATTAAATGCATTCAGATGCTCTGTCATCGAGTCTCCATCTTTCATCCTCAGGTTATACGGATTTTTCCGCAGGAACAGTTTATTCACCAGAGACTTAGATTGGTACAAAGTGCCTAACTTGTCCCATAAAGCCTTCGCCATAGCTTCCCCTGATACATTCAACAATACTGAATCTGAGACACACAATCGTATTGTGCTCTTTGCCTTCCGATCCAACTTCTTCCATTCTTTATCGGTCACTCCCGTTGGTTTAGTACCCGGATCTACCGCGATCCACTGATCTTTATCCACCAACAGATCCTCCATCTTGAGTTTCCACAACTCAAAACTCTGACCATTGAACTTCTCAGTCTCTATCTTTCTGCTGCTCCGCCATCTTCTTTCACCACCAGAATCGATCTCACAGATCTCCCACTGAACAGGGTCTACCACAGGCCCGAGCGAAACCCCTCAGCAACAAAGGCGTCCCCTTCAAGCCAAAACAACTCTGATACCAAATGTATATTTTAACCCTGTACAGAAATTACCTGCATACGAATTCTAAAACAAAGAAAATAAACAATACGAGAGCATAACACATATGCACAGATTTTTCCCCTGGATCCCAAAACTGGGACTACCATCTTGATTTTTCATTATGATCCTTTCAATGTTACAATACATATCTATACATGCCGAATCATCTAATACCACGGACCGAAAACCATCACGTCCAATACCATGGACCGAAAACCATAGGTAGGTTAGCCCAACCTAATATAGGGTCCAAAAAAAAAAAATTCCCGGGGCACTGCCCCGGACCTCGTAAAGGTGGCCTACCCACCCCCCTCTAACCCCCCGGTGCACTACCTAGGTTAGTCGTGGATAGAATATAACACAACCCAACAACAAACTCTTTATCTAGATATACAATCTTTAACACTAGAGTGTTTGACAACAACTGCTTCAACTACTCAAAACTTATTTCACATTCTTCTGTCCATTCAAATTTCTTTCCTTTCCTCTGCAAGCATGTAATACGATATGCGATATATGAGAAGTTCCTAATGAACCTCCTATAATAACCCGCTAACCCCATGAATGATTTAGACTCATCCACATTTCTAGGAGCTACCCATTCCATGATAGCTATTATCTTTTCGATATATACTCCTATTCCTTCCTTAAGAACCACATGCCCCAAGTAATGTACCTCTGTCTAAAAGAAACTACATTTTCTAATCTTGGCATACAACTGATTATCCTTAGCAATCTCAATATTATTGCTAAATGTTCAGCATGCTCTTCCTCATTCTTAGAATATATCGATATATAATCAATGAATACAATAAAAAACATGCCAAGATAAGGATGCAACATACTATTAATCAAGTACATTAAAGTAGCTAGAGCATTAGTCAAACCAAAAGGAACTACAAACAAACTCATAATGCCCATACCTATTTTGGAAAGCAACCTTGTAGATGTTCTCTTATTTAATGCGTACCTAATGGTATCTTGATCTTAAATCAATCTTTGAGAACATTATTTGTCCTTTCAATTTGTCAAAAAAGTCATCAATCCTCAGCAATGGACACCTGTTCTTGATGGTCACCTTGTTCAGCTACCTATAATCAATGTAAAACCTTAGAGTACCAACCTTCTTCTTCATAAAAAATACTGGTGCACCTGAAGGTGATACGCTTCCCCTAATGTAGCCCTTCTCAAGCATTTACTTCAACTAAAACTTCAATTCCACTAAATCTGGAGTACTCATCTTGTAAGGTGCTTTCGATGTTGGTGTTTCCCCTAGTACCAACTCAATAGAAAATTCCACTTCCTTGTGAGTAAGAAACTCTAAAATATTTGCTAGGAACACAAATATTCCACTTCCTTGTCATAGAAATCTACATTGGTCCTATGGAGATACAGCCTATCCATGACTAAAATCATACTATATGATCCTAATGGAAGCATATTCATATGTGCTACTGTACGCATACCATTCAGCGCAAATGCAAAAGCTCTTAGCCAACAATGAAATATCTTCTTATTAAATGTATCCAACTACACCAACCAAGAATTTGCATGCACTTCTTTCCTCAAACCACACTTATCCACTAGGTGATGATTAATATAACTATAATTAGATCTAGGATAAATCAAAATAGAAACAACTTGACCACAAAGCTTACCTTCCATCTCAATAATGGATTCTTTGTGATCTTCCTGCTTTCTGTCCACAACCGCATAAATCCAAGTAATTCTATGGCCCACATCCTTAACCATATGTGCCTCCTAAGCGCAGTAGATCTGAGGCTTGCCATCCTAGTACAATGGAAAATCCTTCTTGTGATGCTATTTTCCACATATCCAACACAGTAATGGTCCCCTACCATCACCTCTGTTCTATTTCTCTCCATGTTTTGACCCATGTCCCTTCTCAATTGCATTAAACTTCTTGTAAGGAACCACATCCTCTTTCTCACTTATAGTGTGAGGTCTTCCCCACTTCGATGGCCACTTCCCTTTAATTTTCTCATTCCCCTTCAAATCATGCTTGGGCTCAAATTTACGCTTTTATTGTTCATAGCAATGCTTCAATTTCTCGATGGATTCCTCCAACAACTATGGCTCATCAAACTCAATCAGTTCTCTACATGCTACTAGAAAAACAATTATAAACCTTTGAATACTTTCCTTCTCATCATTGAGGTAAGGAACATACCCCAAAATCTCCAGGAACCTTCTAGTATACTTGTCATTTGTCATACAACTCATATGCAAGTCATAAAACTCCTTAGCTTTGTCATCATAATAGCTCTTAGATAGGTAATTCTTCTTGAGGAGTCTCTCGAGATCATCCCAAATCAACTCTTCTTCCTAAATTCCCTTGACATGCTTCACATATTCCCACCAGATATCTACATTCCCTTTCAGACCGAAGGTGGATATTTTGGCTTTAATGTTCTCTAAATACTTATGCAATCTTAATAATTTCTTCATCCCAATAAACCATAACTCTGCATCTTCTGACTTCTTCATCTCTCCATCAAATGTAGGTGGCTCGACTTTCTTAAAATCCTCATAAAAGAACTCACTCCTTCTATAAAGATGATGGCAGTGATGACTATGATGATGTCTCCTAGATGATGAACTAGAGTGATACCCATACATATCAGTCCTCCTGTCAGGTGTATCCAATGATCTGCCACCTATGACTAGGTCCCCTCTATCCAACCTGTATCATAACCGAGACCTGCTACCAGAGGTTCCATTAGTCTTCTCTTCCTATTCTTGACTAATCCTCAACTATCCCTATCTCTGCAAGTCTGGAAAACTTAGAAGGATGACAACATTGACCTTCACTTTCTTTTCTGGAGCCCTTGCAAGTCTTTCCTGAGCCTCAAACAACCTATCATTGTTTTTTTTGCAACTTCTGGTCTCTACCCTCAAACTCCTCAATGTGTGTGCTATATAAGGAGAATGCCCATCTCCTTATTGCGCAAATGATCTATAAGGAGAGTCATGTGAACTGTATTCTACCATTTTTCTCATAATCTTTGATTCTCTTCTTCCTGGAATTGTGCCATGTTAGATAAACCAAATATATACCATAACCAAAATCATACCTCAATGATGTTCAAGGGAGGCTTATCTTATCTACAAAACCAATCCACATTAGCATGATACATGTAAACCAATAATCATATCTAAATGTCAACATCATTCATGACAATACCAACTACATACCATGACCTCATGAATGACAACCATAACCATGAAAATGCATGCATAACCATAATCATCTAGCCCATTTGGTCCAAGTGTTTGAACCTGTTGTAGAGGCTGCAACGCCCTCCAAAATTTTGACCTGGATCCAATTTTAGAGACTTCCTTGGTTTTTCCCTTGATGTTTGCAAGCACTCAGGCTCATCTCGTTAGATCATGTTGAGTCTTTACACCCTCTTTGCTTGACCGTTCACCAGACATATTTTAGCATATTAGTCATGATGTCGTGCTTCCAATCATGTTCTAGCTATGTTGAAGGTCTATCTTCATGTGTAAAAGTTGTATTCTCTATGTAAGCATCTGTCACACTCACACAAAATGTTGTATGAAATATCGTGCAAGTGTCGTCATGGTCATTCAATGATCTATCTCAAGTGTCACACTTATCTCTCACACCCTTTGGTTAGTCACAATGAGCATATGTTATCTTGTTGGTTAGAGGTGTCTTCTTGTCAAGTCGTGTTGAATGTGTGTTCACAAGGTCATGTATACATAAGTCCACTTACTCACACAGAACCATTTTTCTGCAAACCTGTCAAATGGACCACCCTCCATCAGCTGGACCTCCATTGAGCTACACTGCATTGTCTCAGCCCTCAGCGACCAAGTATTGTTGCCTAAAATTTTGCAGAGCTTGAGGCTGCCTCCTAGGTATACCACACTGCACAATATTGGAGTCGAACTCACTGCCTATCACCCATAACAATGTAGAAGTTTCCAGAGAAGCCATCTCAATCTGTGCTGCCCATAAGCCAATCCATCAAGCCTCCTACTAGTCAATTGGATATTTTTACTGGGCAATTACCCCGGGCTTCACTCCTCCAAAAAATTACTTAGAAGATGTCAACATTCCTGCCTTTGACGAATGAGGAAATGGCATAGACATGAGGGACAGGCACCCGCTTCCTGTCATTACACTTTCTCTAAAAAATATATAGTTCTATCAGTCAATCCCCCTATCAACCAACCTGTTTCTCCTCCTAAAAATTGTGAAGCTTTCTTGGACTGTTTGCGAGCTGTCAGACACCCCACTTAGCTTGTAAACTACGTATACATGTCCTGCATTCCTTCCTCCCAGTTCTGTCAAGTTTTCTCTAGCAAGCTCTCACAGCCCGCTCCCAGCCTCCCCTGTGAATCTACGCAGTTTTCACTACTAGTGTCCTCCACTGCCCACACTCCCTTCCATGAAACAATTGCACAGTTCTACCTCCCATCTGAGCCAGATCCCACAGAATGTCACTTCTATTCTAGAATTCTCATCCCAGCTTGCCAGTGAACTTTGCGCAATTTTCCTTGACAATGCCCCGGAACTCGACATCCTAGCCTGAAATGTGTTTTGCGCAGTTTTAGAGCCTTTTCCTCTCTCTTGGTCACCTGCACCCGAAATCAAAAGATGATGCATCATGGTAGACTAGGATATTTTTGGATTTGTTTCATCTCATCATGAGTGATTTTAGATACAGGTACATTGATGACACATGGCATGACGATGAATGAGATGAACAAGGAGTGCATGCTAGGAGACTTGCTCATGAACAAATGAACACATGAAGCATGAAAGTACCAACGAAGGGGATACATGCACATGCAAAATCAAGTGAACACCAAGACCATCGAACACTCCATACACCTTGCATGTGGAGGTGATGCTATGTTACACCAAGAGAAAACTCATCATTCAGTAGCACTACAGCTCGACATGAACCCCACCATCAGCATGAAAATACTAGTACCATCATGTTGAGTCATGTCATGATTCGTCTTGGCCACGTCACTACTATAGGCCATACTATTGTAATCAATGTAATGTAACATGGAAAGCTAATATATCCACATACGTGGAATCAACCTAATTAAATAATTCTATCAGGTAAATGCATACACCTCGCCAATATCGATTTTCTCATCAAGCATTTGAAACCCCTCACCAAACACAATGAATTAGAGTAAAATCGCCTAAATATGATTCTCTACAAGCTATACAAGGCAAAAGGGAAAATATTCAAAATTTAAAAAATGCTCTTAAGGATCTCTCTTTGAGTCTAGTGCTACACTTATATACCAGCTACTTATATTTAATATACCACCAATAAAGATGTTTTTTCCTCCTTTTTGTAGCATTTGTAGTAATTATAAACCTACTTTATCAACCACCAATCCCAATATGGTCATTAAAATATTTGGATTATTCAAATTCCAAGAGTATTTTACTAAAACCGCTTGCCATGTACCCTCTCCTTTAGATTTTCCTCTAGTAGCAATTCCTTTGCCTAATTTTAAATATTATTTATAGAATTTTTCAGGTAATGGCTCTTATACCATGGAAGAGCACTTATATGTATTTTCGAATGCTTGTAACTATATATGCGCTAATACAAATGTTGTATGAACAAAGGTATTTTTAAATACAATAGAAGGGAAGGTTGAATCAAACTTCATTGATTTTCGTCCTAAATATTTCTCTAATCTGGCAAAACTTTTTTATTGGTTCAAATCCACATATGGGCAACAAAAAATCCCATCTGTTTGGCTAAAAGAATACAATAACATGGTCTTTTAGCGTGATGAGACTATTAAAGCTTTCAATCTCAAATTCACCAAACTATATAATCAAATTCGTAAATTAATAAGACCTCATAGTTAGGATGCTCTTATTAATTACAATAACACTATAACTCTTTCCCACAAAAATATTCTTGAGTCTAAATTTGTTAATAATTTCGCATGAGTCTTACAAACCTGCCTAAAATTTAAAGATCAAAATTTACAAACAAGACTTTCTTGAAGTGAATCAAATAAATTATTGAAATGACTATTGTCTTGGAAGTGATGCAAGACATTGATAACATAATGATATCATTTGAAAAGAAATTCTCTCATCTATTGATCGGAATGGGAAAGTTAGTGTTTGTTGTGCTAAATCCCAATTTAGAATAGTAAACAAAGTGCTTGAGGATTATGAGGTAAATTGAAAGTTTTACATGAGTTTTTATATCTTTATATGTAATTCATGAGGTTAAAACATGAATTTAAAAAAACAATGAACAACAACATAATAGTAATACACTCAACAATTGATAAATGAGTTCACCCCTCCTAGACTATGTCTCCTTGGTCCAGCTTCCAATGGCTTGACCCAATCTCATTATGCTAAAAATACTTCAGCAATAAAGAGTACACAAAGTGTGCTGACCAAAAGAGTGGCAAGTTTCCCCTTCAAGGAAACATTCTCCTGCAAAGAATGCTCACTCTAAAAACGTGACAACCTACAATCAGTCATGAAACAATCAGCAAGAAAAGCGTTCTCAAATCAAGACCCCATACTCTATCTCACAATGAGCATGACAAGTACAACAATTCACTTGAAGTATTAAAAGAGAACTTTCATCAAAGACATAATGAGAAAAGATAAACATGAGCTACAACATAGATGTCTCAACTACTGTAGAAAACATATGAAGACTAGAAAACCACTACAAGGTCCTCTCCATTCTCAAAAGCCTTCAAAAACTAAATCAACCTATTGATTTATCCTAACAGCCATAGACTCAACCCTGCAAAACGTCTCTTCAAAAGTGCTCTAGTGGCTCGGAAACTTGTTCAATTGGCTTTAGAAGACCCAAAAATTCTTGTCTAGCCTCTTCCTACTCCTGAAAATATCAAACAATGAAGAAGATTTGAGCTTCTCTAGCCTTTCTGCTAGTCGCTCTACAAGTTCCCCAAAATCTGACATTGATCCTACATTTTCACCCCTAAATATGCTAACGGGGTGCTGATTCCACCAAACTCTGCGTGAAATTGTCAAAGCATTTCAACGACCTCCATGACCTTAACTCTAAAAATTATGGCCACATGGGAGGCTAGGGGTTAACTCCCCTCCCGCTAGTAGTCTTCCTAGTGGTTTAGGCTAACTACGAAACCCCGGTGACATGTCGATGGTCTAAGCTGGCGATTTTGAAAGGTGGGAAATTAGCTAACCCGTGGTTTGGGCACATGCACATGACACAGTCATAATTGTCAGTAGTTTCTTAGGTGTAGACGGTTATAATAACCTAACAGTTCCAGAGCTACCATCACCTATGTCATTATCAATGACTATGGTAACCATTATGGTGGGCGACTAGGCCTTAGCCCAACCCCACTAAACACAATTGTGCCACCTTTAACATCATTTCTCTAACAACATGAAATAAGTGATACCCTTGGCCTATTGGTAATGCATGCGGCTAGTTCGATTGAGGTTGTAGGTTCGATTTCCGCCCACTGCGGCTCAAACCTCAACATAATTTTGGTGGCCCTCATGCTGCCATGTGGAGGCCCCTAGCTGTGCCACATGGCAGACTGAGATTGGCCACCCAACAACTAATAAAAACTCACCATATCTTATGCCACCTAACATGTACCCTATGACACATGGCAAACACCAATTGGCCAAATTTCAACCATATGCATAGTCACCTTGTCACATCAACCTACCATGTAGGTAGCCTAGTCAACCTACCATGTCAGCAGTATGGACTATTGACTGTGCAGTGCTGCTCATTTTTTCGCCAAATTTTCCTGTTTGAGAAAATGGATAGAATGTGTTTCTGGGAGCATACGGTTTCTGTTTTCCTCAAACTAAGTTGGGTAAGATTCAAGAAGATGGGCACTATGTGGTTGTTTAGGTTCCACACTGATATAAAAACTTTTAATTTTGAGCAAATTTTGAGCTCCGGAATACTCCTCCCCACTGGGAGTTTTTGGACCTCAAAATATCACTTTTAGTTGTTCAGAAGATGAGGGTATGGTTCCCTCACCTTTCCAATTTCAATCCATTTGGCCTTTCTTGGATTGGTTCCTTTGAGACCCACATGAAGGTAGTCCACACTCCCTTTTTTTGAAGTCCTTTTTCTACTGTCGAGAATGGTGTCTTGTTGTAGTTCTTCAATGTACTCAAGAGAGAAATCCTCAATGGACTTCTTGGCTTTGTTTATGTCACTATGGCCATTAATAGCAACATCCTTCCAAAAAATGAAATCCAATGGGGATCTTATGAAAAATATTTACCAAGGATAAAATCCAAAAAGGCTTTGGCAAATCACACAAACAATCATCACATGGAAATACTTGTATAAATGAGTGCTTGACACATTTGTAAAATATTGAATATACTGAAACTACTCATCCAAAAGTTTAGGATACTTACTAAAATGTCTGCAAATGGAAATGAATCTTATAATATGGAATAAATTTGACTCCGAAATTCCCATAAAAATTGACTAGTCATCAAGCCAAAATAGCATAACAGTGCCAAAGAAATCACTATTGCATATAAGTGATTTATTCACAGACATCACTTTTAGAAAATGGCCAACTGTGGGGACATGTAACAAGTGAAATACAAAATAAATGTAATCTTTAATTTGACAAATACTGCAACGATTTCTTACCCAACCATGCTAGGGAATTTTCTTTCTACACTTCACTTCCTTCTAGAACTGCTTCTTGAATGGTTATCACATGCCTTACACATTCCTCTACCTTATCCTTCTCAGGTGATTCCATTACCTATTTGTCCTTCTTCAGATGAAGATGTGGATGCAACTTCCAACACTTTCCAATCTGATGCCCACTTATGTTGCAATGAGTGCAAAAGTTTTTGTGAGCTTTTCTTGGCACAAATGTATTTAAACTTGGATGAGAATTTCCCTTTTGGTCTCAATTCCAATTGACATATTCATCCTCTTGACTAATGCTTTCCTTTTGTTGCACTTAGCTACACAATGGGTAGGTGCATGACAAAAAGTGCAAGTAAATACATTCCACAACATTTTATTTAAATCATCATGTTGTTTTTAATCATCAAAAGCCTTTGAATAATCAAAACACTTATACCTCTTATGGTTGTCCTTTGCCTTATGAGCCTGGCAAGGAGAACTTGAATGGCGAGAAGAACATGTCTTACTCTCTTCTTCAACTTTCTCATCTCTCTTTGGAGAAGTCTTGCATTTCATGTCCTCCTTTTTCTTTAGAAACCAAGCTCGTACCAATTCTAGATGAAAATCCCAACAATTTTCCTCCTCATGTCCTCTCTTATGACAAAAAGAATAAGATACCCAAGAGCTATTGTTGGAAACCCATTCTTCCTTTTCAACATAGCCCAAACCTTCATATCAAGTTCTCTCCTTTGCCTTACTGTAGAGGGAGAGGGTGGGAGTGAGTCCCAAGTCGGTTGGGAGAAGTCCCAACTCTGATAGGTACACACAACACAACAGGACGTGCACAGCTTTCGGTGGAACAATCCACACGGGTGTGGCAGTCACAACACACAAAGGAAGGTAACATGTATAACACTCAGCAGATTATTCCATGTGAGTGCAATGGTTAGTATAGCAAGTTTTATGTGAAAGGTCTATCTGATGTCCGGGAGAGTAGTCTACAAGGGTGAGACATCATTAACAACATACACAACACATTTTAATTAACATATATGTACTACAACAAGTGATTTAGTTCAAGTGTTAAACATAGGTTAAATAAACATGCATTACAAGTGTTAAAGGTTAGCCTTATAACAGTTACAATTCATGTGTGAAAACGTGCTAGCCTGTGAGCAGGCTTCTGAATTAAGTGAAAGTTCCAAGACACATCGTTACACCATACATCACTAACCCTGTGAGCAGGGCACTATAGCCACTACTTACTCCTCAAAGAAAAGATCACAAACTCTCAAGGTTATGTGGGAGGAGTTGAGGTAAAAAAGTCCTTTGCATGTACAAATGAGGGGGTATTTATAGCCAAGGGTGAAACTAACCCATGTGGTTGTTCGACTACCCTCATGATTGTTTGACTTACATGACTTTTCAACTTCACATGACTCTTCGTACAACAAGTGGGTCTCTTGGACTACCATGTTACATTACATTGATTGACATTATGGCCCATAGTAGAGATGTGGATGACATGACTCATGATATGAATCGACATGAGGGTGTTGGTACGTTCGTATTGTTGCTAGTGTTCATGTCGAGCTACAGTGATGTCCCCATGGTGTGTCACAAATTCACCTCTACATGGAAAAGTGCATGGAGTCTTTGATGGTCATTGGTTTACTTGATGTTGCATTCACACCTTGCTCCTTGCTTGTATGTTGGTAAGCTTGACAAGTTCACCCATTCGCGAAAGGTGTATGTTTGCTCATCCATCTATTTGCAAACACATCTTGCATGTTTTCTCGTCTATCCATCTGTGAAAAAATCTTTGCATGATCATCCGTTCGTGATCACATCTCCTTGCATGCATCATCTGTTCACTCGTTGGTGAACTTGTCCTTCTACGTGTGCTCCCTTTGTTCATCCCATCTGTTGTCACGCCATGTTTCTTTATGTACCTGTGTTCATAGTCACTCATGATGAGATGACATCAAATCCATAAACCTCCTAGTCTACCATGATGCATGATCATTTTGGATGTAGGGGATCGGTAGAGGTGACAAGGTTGTGAGGAAGGATGGAGGCTCCGGGCACTCCTGATGAAAACTGCACAGGAATCACTAGGTGATGAATATGGGCAATCCGAATCGACAATGAATGTTCGCAGGGTGTAGTTTAGCCAAAGGAAAAAACTATGTAGTTTTTGGGATGAACATTCTGGGCTATGGGAAGGTTGGGCATGCAAAAGCTACACTTTCTAGAACAAACGGGCAATGGGAGGTTGGCATCAAAAACTGCACAAATCTTGAGGGGAACTGGCAGTCAGCTACTAGGTCACTGGTAGCAAAAACTATGTAATGCCTGAGGGGAACTGGAAGTCAACTATCGGGAGTTTGGTAGCAAAATATACATAATTCCTGGAGGGAACTCGTAGTCAAATGCTAGATCTTGGCACCAAAAATTACGCAACTCCTGAGGGGAATTTGCAGTTGGCTGTCGAGAGATGTTGGCAAGAAAAACCACGTTGATGCTAGGAGGTTGGCTTGCTGGTCACCTCTGTGTAGTTTCTGAGATAGAGTGGCTGTTGGGCAGCAAAGGACTTGCTCATGAACACTGCACAATTTTCTCGGTGAGCAACTAGTCGACTGTCGGGAGGGCTGGCTGGAAAAACTATGCAATTTTCTGAGGGAGATAGGGATAGGCACTAGGTGTCTATTTGGCTGGTAGGTACAATTTTCTCAGTCAGCGAAGCAGGAAAGGTCTGTAGCCTCTACACAATTTTTGATGGGAGTCAGTCCTAGGATGGCTACCTGGTCAAACTCTTCGATTGACCACCATGACGGTTGATTGATTTGGTTGCAAACAGTGCAACTTGAAATGGCTTTCTTGGCGCTTCTTGGTTGTTCCGGGTGACAGTTGATTGAGTCGATGGTGGGGTCATTATCTGACTGTCAAAGGGGAATCCGATCATCAAAACTTTAGTAAAGTGACTAAGTGTGTGAACGAGCGAAAGATTCATATGTGATCTTGCAAACACACACTTACATGCCTTGACGACGAGACGACTCAAACCATCCAGACACACATGCTCAACATGACTGAACGATGGTGTAAGTGACAAGCATGACACTTGTGATTGATCGTTGGTCGACCATGATGATGCTTGTGTGATAGTGTGTGTGACTTCATGTGTGAGTGTGACAAATGTTTACCTAGAGAACACAATAAGTACACACGAATCGAAGACCTTGAGCATGACCAAAACATGGTCAGAAGCATGACATTGATGTCAATATGAAAAAGCTTGGGTGAAATAATCAAGCAAGGTGGGTGCAAAGACTCACACGAGCTCACAGAGCAAACCCGAGTGTGTGCAGTCATCAAGTGAAACTCTCAAGGGAGGCTCCGAAATTGGGTGCAGGCCAAAATTTTGGAGGGTGGTTGTAGCCACTACAACACTTGGTCACACACTGGTAGAACTCCAACTTCTCTATTTTGGTTCATTGATAACAGAGGGCATTGGTCTTTCAGGGAGTATTGAATCATTGTGCGGGTTACTTCGGCTTCCCTACTTACTGCATGGACATACATGGTTCACCTTTTTCCAACTCAGTCAAGCACAATCAAAAGTTCAACTTGATCACACTGTTTTGAATTCGGGAAGGGCAGTTTAGCTCACGAGTTGAAGATTTTCATAGTAAAATTTTTCATCTCTGGTGTTGCTCCACTTCTAGCAGGCCTCGACAGTACCCCAATGGAGTCACACAGGAACACATGCATTGCTCCACTACCAGTGAGCCTGGTCAGTACCCTGGTGGAGTTGCATGGTTCACCTCTTCGTGCAGGAAGCATCTCTCTTCTTTCACCTTTGTATTTTTTTTAAAGGACTGTGCATAGGCACTTATTTATTTTTGGGGTGAAAGAGGGATCTCGACTTATTGAGAGCAGGAGAGGTTGTTCCTTCAGTATGTAAGACCTCTGACATAGGTTTTCTCATCTAGATTTTCCCCTTCTCCATTTCTACTACTTAGAAGAGCTTGAACGCGCAGAGCAGAAGGTTGAGTACAGGCATGGGGCTTCCCAGTGTGGACACAGATTCATGGTTGGATGAAAAATTCCCTTGCAGAAGGCTCATATTTTCCGTCAAGACTTCATCGGCTGAAGGTTATAACTAAGCATAGAGAAGATAGAAAAAAGACTGGTGAAGTGCTATAGTGTCACAAGTTTCTTCAAATCTCAACCACATACTCTATTCAAAATCCAAAATGCAGTGTTTGGTGGCACTTATTATTTGAAACAAAAATAGTAAGGTATTAAGAAAACCAAACAAACAAAAACAAAAATAGTAAGCAAAGAAAATAAAGCGAAAACAACAACAAGCAAGCAAAGCAACCAAGTTAGTAAGAAATAAAACATGCAAAATACAAAAGAAAGACAAGCAAAAAAAAAAACACTACTCCTACTCATATGTTAAATGGTCATGGTTACGTGAAATGGAATTTCCAGTGAATCTACCATAGGCATACCTGACCTGTAGTCACAAATATATGAGTGATTAAAACAAATAAAAAATAGTGTGCAACCGAAAATGAAAAAACTTGAAAAACTTTCACACAAAAGAGGTGGTCTCGCATGTGGGCGGAAGAATGTGTCACAACCACCCAACACGCATGCTTACCTCTTATGTGACTACCATTTTTCAACAAACCTCATAGGCCTCTTGTGAGTGTGTGTTTTTCTGCACCAAGTTTCTTAGTGAGTGTGAGGAAGGGCTAAAGCTTGTTACCTACAACACGACTCACCAGGTAGGATTGTTCTAGCCATTCAGTGATTGAATCATAAAATTCATGATGGTTGTTTTCAAAGATTCATGATCTTTGAGAAGATGGATTCTTGATTCAAGAGAGGGGATCACGATGGGAATCTGATACAGATAGATAGATGTGGTCATTCTCATTAGTCATGTCAAGATAGTGAGGGCCTTCCATAGCCATTAGTGCAGGCCGAGTTGCCTCACTTGCTTGATAGAAATCTAAGAATAAAGATGTTACACAATGAAAATCATTGTGTGTGAATCGATCATTGTGTGTAATGTTGGGAAAATGATAAACTGCATGATATCCACCCAAGGTAGAAGAAAAATTAAACCAGTCGATTGAGATGGCAGATTCCCAGTTTGACACGAACAAAGAAAAATTTTGAACAATCATGCAAACACTCTGAAAGAGGGAACCAAGTTCAATGTCCACTAGACATGACAAAACACCCACCCACAACTAGTCAAAAAGTGTGCATGCATCATGGTAATCACAGAAATGTAGAAAAGAGACCAGCATTGTGAATGTGTGAAAACGGTTGGGATGTAGTGAAATGAGAGTAACCTGATTCGTGTGATAGGTTGTGCACTCATCATCACATAGGGAGATTTCTAGTGTTATGATTAGGCATATTTGACATGTGAAATTTGCAAAAAGACCAAGGAGATGATTACAAGAGAAAACATCTGATAAGTATGATTCCAGATAAAGATAGCCTTTAAGATGATCAACTTCATTGTCCCATGATTGAATGGGGGATGGACAGTCCCAACCCAAATTAGATGTAAGAGAGGTGCATGAAGACGGATATGTTGTAACGCACTCGTGGATTCGGTCATTAGCGAAGATCTGAAATTTTGAAATATCACACCCTTAATAGTAAATATTCGTTACACGAGGATCCATGTCAAGTGCAACCATGCAGATATACAAATTGTGCATGTGAAACAAGATCTCATTTGGTTTGGCGGGCTTACCAAAGTCGCAAGGTCCTGACATAACCATCAACAGATGTTGAAGTGCCTCGATTCCCTAGTACGTCCCGGAACTTTCCAGAAATGAAAAATTGCACTTTGAGATGTGAACCAGATCATGCATCGCTTGAGAATGGCTATTGTTACTGATTTCAAAACTGCTTTCAGGATGATAGCCATCTTTGTCACAGGCTTCATGAAAAATGTTAGCAAGTTGACTTGACGAGCTGTCTTCATGCAGCACACAAGATGATGACGAGTGGGAAGGGTCCTGTGCATTGAGACTATTTTCATCGTTGACAACCTCATTGCCTTGTGTCGATCGATAAGATAAGTCATGGGATGAAGAAGCAAGATAATTTGGAATATCTCTGACGCATGTTGATGCATTATGAATGATAGGACACATGGGAAAGTGCGCTGTAGAGGAAGCTTCGATATGAATGTTTGCTTTGACTGGTGCACATTCCAGATCTGAGTTAGAGTGTACATGAGATGAAATTAGATCATATGATGTTCTTGGGTGTTCATCACATTATACTGAAGCGTGGGAGTGATGACAACCCAAGGCTGGAGGTTGATCTAAACAATTGATTGTGCATGATGTTTCACCAAGATTCGCAGATTGAGAATCGATTAAGAATGGAGCCTCAATGTTTTGAGAGGAATTGATTATTTATTCACCATCCTACTCCTTCGTTTGTATGATGATACTGCCTTGCACATGACTACAACTTGAGCCACTAGCTCAAGGATCAAGAGAGTGTGCGTAGCTAGCTTGTGAAGAAGATTGCTTAAGCGAGTCATGGTAGAAGAAGTCATGGCTTGTAGATGATTGAGAATGGTAGAGATGAAGATTAGACTCAAGACTTGGGTTATGAACAACAATATCCTCTTACGGAATGGAGGGATGAGTTTTTTGCCATAGGATTTTTGAACCATTCTAGAGTTTTCTCCATTGGGGCAGGAGACAGTGGAGCAGATGGGTTGGGAACATGCTACGCATATTTCTCAGCTTTGCAACTACTACGAGGGGGTACTCACTACACAAATTTCTCAGATTTACAGTTGTTGTGATAGGGCACCCTCTTCAAGAAATGAGGTGTCTCGTGATTTGCAAGAGTCGAGGAAGAAGGAAAATCAAGAGATTCGTCGTTTTGGGAGACATGAACCAAGTGTTTAAGCTCTTGAATCATGAATTCAAGGTCCACAAAACATTTAGGAATTTCATGACATAGGTGAAGGAAGTGAGTAGTAAAGTCCTAAACTGATTTTCCAGGTTTCATTCTTAAATTAGATATTCTTTCATAGACATCTTGGTGGTCACACTCATCAAAGGCTTGATGGAGCTCCTTGAGGAAAGGGAGAAGGGAATGGATGAAAGCAAATGGAAGTGTCTGACACCACTGATTAGCAAGACCTTCAAGGGTGAGGAAGAATATTACACAGACAAGCTCATCACTATCGATTTCATGAGATTCACATAAATCAGAAATGTGCCCGGTTACGGACGTTCTATCCTCACCGTCAAACTTTAACAAGGACAAGTGATTGAGAAGCTCATCAAGGATTGACAATTGATTAAGAGATAAATGAGAGAAACACCCCGAGAGCATGAATTGTGTATTATTCATTGGGTAGAGATCCAACCCAGATGTACGGGCTCAGATTATCATCTAGCCCTCCTTCTAGCACAAGGAATGTTGACAGTGCTGGACCCACCAACATTCAAGGGATAATCCTAATATGAAGTTCCAACTAGACCTCACACCGTTTGGTGTGGAAGTCCCATCTAGTATGATGGCCCGGTTGTGATTTTCTTAAAGATTTGCTTGAACTCTTATTTGTCAGCACAAGAGAGTGGTCTGCTTTGTCATTCGAGAAGTGAGGTTCACATGCCTGGTGATTGTAAGTGTCTCCTATGTTAATGGTTCTTTCACCGTAGAGGGAGTGGGTGGGAGTGAGTCCCAAGTAAGTTCGGAGAAGTCCCAACTTTGCTAGGAACACACAACACAACAGGACACACACAAATTCCACTAGAATAATCCACACAGATGTGGCAGTCACAACACACAAGGGAAGGTAACACGTAAAACACACAGCGGATTAGTCCTTGTGAGTGCAATGGTTGGTATAGTAAGTTTTATGTGAAAGGTCTATATGATGTCCAAGTGAGTAGACTACACAGACGAGACAACTCTAACAACATATATAACACATTTTCATTAACATATATGTATTACAACAAGTGAATTAGTTCAAGTGTTAAACACGGGCTAAATCATCATGCATTACAAGTGTTAAAGATTAGTATTACAACAGTTACAATTCATGTGTGAAAATGTTCTAGCATGTGAGCAGGCTTCAGAATTAAGAAAAAGTTCCAAGACACATTGTTACACCATACATCACTAACCCCATGTGTGGGGTGTTCGAGGCACTACTTAATCCTCAAAGAAAAGATCACAAACTCTCAAGGCTATGTGGGAGGAGCTAAGGTAAAAAGGTCCTTTGAATGTACAAATGAGGGGGTATTTATAGCCAAGGGTGAAACTGACCCATGTGGTTGTTCAACTACCCTCATGACTTTTTGACTTCCATGACTTTTCGAATTTACATGACTCTTCATACAACAAGAGGGTCTCTTGGACTTCCATGTTACATTACATTGATTGAAAGTATGGCCCACAGTAGAGATGTGGATGACATGAATCATGACATGATTTGACATGACAGTGTTGGTAAATTCATGTTGTTGTTGGTGTGCATGTCGAGCTATAGTGTTGCTAGGTGATGGATGTCCTCATGGTGTGTCATAGCTTCACCTCCACATGAAAAAGTGTGTAGAGTCTTCGATGGTCATTGGTTCGCTTGATGTTGCATTCACACCTTGCTCCTTGCTTGTATGTTGGTAAGCTTATTAGGTTCGCCCATTTGCAAAAGGTGCATGTTCATCTGTCCATCCATTCATGAACACATCTTGCATGTTTTCTCGTCTGTCCATCCACAAACACATCTTTGCATTATCATCCGTTCACGAGCACATCTCTTTGCATGCATCCTTTGTTCATCCGTTAGTGAACCTATCCTTCTACACGTACTCCCTTTATTCATCCCATTCGTCGTCGTGCCATGTTTTTTTTGTACATGTGTCTAGAGTCACTCATGATGAGAAGACATCAAATCCATAAACCTCCTAGTCTACCATGATGCATGATCATTTTGGTTCTAGGTGATGAGGAGAGGTGACAAGGTTATGAGGCAGGATGGAGGCTCCAGGCAGTGTTGATGAAAACTGCGCAAAAGTCACTGGGTGATGAATACGGGCAATCTAGATCGACATTGACTATCCCCGAGGTCTAGCTCAGCTAGAGGATAAAACTACGTAGCTTTTGGGAGGAACAACCCGGGTTGCGGGAAGGCTAGGCAGGCAAAATCTGCGCAATTTCTGGAATGAACAGGCAGCGAGATCTTGGCAGGAAAAACTACAAAAATCCTGAGGGGAATTGGCAGTTAGCTACTAGGTCACTCATAGAAAAGACTGTGCAATTCCTTAGGGGAAATTCCAGCCAACTGTCTGGAGCTTTGCAGCAAAAACTACGCAATTCCTAGAGGGAACTGGCAGTCAGCTGTTGGAGCTTGGCAAAAAAAACTACACATTTCCTTAGGGGAACTATTAGTTGGCTGCAAAAAGATGCTCACAGGAAAAACTACGCTAATGCTGGGAGGCTAGCCTGCTGGTCACCTCTGCGTAGTTTCTGAGCTGAGAAGACTGCTGGCCAACAGAGGACTTTCTCATGAAAACTATGCAATTTTCTGGGTGAGCATCTGGTCGACTATCGGGAGGGTTGGCTGGAAAAACAGCGCAATTTTCTAAGGGAGACAGGGAAGGGAATTGGGTGACTTTTTGGCCGGTCTGCACAATTTTGTCAGTCAGTGGAGTGGGAAATTTCTGTAGCCTCTTTGCAATTTTTGAGGGGAGTCAGTCTCTGGGTGATCGTTGGGTCAAACTCTCTAGTTGACCAGCATGAGCGTTGATTGATTTGTTTGCAAACAACTATTATATGGAATTTGCAGCCACAAATAAGTACATTTTCCCTAAGTGGGTAGTTACACTTAGAACAATAGAAAGAAGGTTTTTACCTTTTCCTACAATAGATAGATGAGATGGAACTTAATTGTAATATTTTGCTTCCTTCGTTCTCCTTTGAATTGCTCCCATCACTCCCACTCGAACTGAATCTGCTCAATTAGTACCTGTCAACAGAAACAGAAGGCGACAACAATCAAAGCACATGATATATCTACTATAAACCAATGGAATAAATAACATTGAAATATATATGCATCATAAATATGAAGAAGAATATGGGAAAAGGAACAAACAACTTTATTGATGTACAAGGAAGAGTTACACACAAAGCGGTTCGATCCCGTGTCACTCATGCAACTTCAGTCCAAACCCTTGTCACACCAAAGGCACATCAATCTAGCAACATAACATTACTTGACATGAACTCAAATCTCAAACCAACAGTATTTCTCTACAAACTTTAAATTCCAACCTCCTGATCACTATGATGAGTGGTCAATTTATAGGGAAATGGAGGTGGTTTTGTCATAAATTAGGCATTGAATGGTTTTCCAAAATTGGATTTAGTTTCCATGGAGCAAGGGATGAGAGAATAGGAGGTTAATTGATCCATAGCCTATCCAAATTCGAGCTCATAAGATGGGATAAGAACTGGGATTCTTCTAGAATGACCTAGAATCAAGGAATATTCCCAAAACCCTATGCAAATTCCACTCATTCTCACCCAGCACAGTTGTAAGTGGGCCTAAGTGCATTGAAGTGCATGCCTAACTGGGCCTACCCACTATGTAGTGCAGTTACCCCTGATCAAGGTTGTGCTAGTTTCCCAAGGAGGAATTTCAGCAAGGTTTCAAGCTAGGAAACTTTCATGGATGGAAGCATTCAATGTGGTGACTTACCTAGAGCATGTAGCAGCTGAATTAGGGCTTTATGAGCCCTAATTGTACTGATATGAATTTCAGGAGTGATATGCCCAAATAGACCTGTAACAACAGTGCAATTTGAAATGTGTTTCTTGGTGTTGTTATTCTGGGTGGCAATTGATCAAGTCTATGGTGGGATGATGGTCTAGTTGTCAAAGGGGAATCTGGTCACCACAACTTCAAAAAAGTGACTAAGTGTGTGAATGAGCGAAAGATGCATATGTGATCTTGCAAACACACACTTACATGCCTTGACGACAAGACAACTCAACCATCTAGACACACATACTCAACATGATTGATTGAGGGTGTAAGCGATAAGCACGACACTTTTGATTGCTCGTTGATCGACCATGAAGATGCTTGTGTGATATTTGATGTGAGTCAGCATGTGAGTGTAACAAATTTTTACATAGCAAACACAATAATTACACATGAAGTAAAGACCTTGAGTATGACTAGAACATGGCCGCAAGCATGAAATTAAAATCAATATGCAAAAGCTTGGGTCAAATGATCAAGCAAGGTGGGTGCGAAGACTCACACGAGCTCACGGAGTGAACTCGAGTGTTTGTTGTCATCAAGTGAAACTCTCACGGGAGGCTCCGCAATGGGGTGTAGGCAAAAATTTTGGAGGGTGGGTGTAGAAGTTACAACAAAACTCTCACTCTAAAAACATGACAACCTACAGTCAGTCATGAAACAATTAGCAAGAAAATTTTTCTCAAATAAGGAACCCATACTCCATCTAACAATGACCATAACAAGTACAAAAATTCACTTGAACTACTAAAATAGAAGTTTCCTCAAGGGAATAATGAGAAAAGAGAATCATGAGCTACACCATAGATGTCTCAACTACTGTAGAAAACATATGAAGACTAGAAAATGCCTACAAGGTCCTCTCCATCCTCAAAATCCTTCAAAAAATAAATCAACCCAATAATTGATCCTAGCACCCATAGACTCAAACCTAAAAAAAGTATATTCAGAAGTGCTGCAATGGCTCTGAAACCTGTTCCATTGGCTTCAGGAAACCCAAAAATGCTTATCTAGCCTCTTCCTACTCCTAGAAATATCAAAGACTCAAGAAGAAATGAGCTTCCCTAGCCTTTCTGCTAGTCGCTCTACAATTTCCCCAAAATCCGGCACCGGTGCTATAATTTCACCCGAAAATCCGCTAACAGGGCACCGATTCCACCAAACTCCAGGAGAAATTGTTGGATCATTTAAATGACCTCCACGGCCTTAAATCTGAAAATTATGGTGACATGGGGCTTCATAACGCCAATGACTAGCCCTCCTCCCACTGGCGGTCTTCCTGGCAGTTTAGACTAACAGCGAAACCTTGGTCACATGTCGGCAGTCTGGGATGGTGTTTCGAA
This sequence comes from Pinus taeda, assembly GCA_000404065.3. NCBI lineage: Eukaryota > Viridiplantae > Streptophyta > Pinopsida > Pinales > Pinaceae > Pinus > Pinus taeda. Next base: position 29,711 of record APFE031595857.1, on the reverse strand, counting down.
AGGTGGGTGGTTATCTAACTAGAAGTTTGGGTGGACACACATGGCATGGTCATAATTTTCGACGGTTTGTTAGGCGTAGACAATTATGATAACCGAATGGTTCTGAAGCTATCATCACATGTGACATTAACAACAATTATGGTATCAGTTACAGTGAGAGGCTAGGGCCTAGCCCGTGGCCCCACTGCCCGTGGACTTGTTGAGTAGGGGTGGCCAAGGGTTAGGCCTTAGCTCTACCCCCCTAAACACAATTGCGCCACCTTTAATATGATTTATTTTCCAACATGAAATAATTGATACCCTTGGTCTATTGGTAATGCATGCATCTAATTCAGTAGAGTTTGTAGGTTCAATTCCCACCCGTTGTTTCTCGAAACTCAACAGAATTTTGGTGGCCCTTGGGTTGCCACGTGGCAGCCCCTGGTAATGCCATGTGGAAGCCTATGATTGGCCACCCACCAACCAATAAAACTCGCCATATCATCTGCGACCTGACCTGTACCATGTGACACGCAACGAACACCAATTGGCTAAAGTCCAATCATATGCATAGCCACCCTACCATGTCAACCTACCATGTAGGAAGCCCAATCAACCTGCCATGTTAGTAGTATGGACTGTTGAATGTGCAGTGCTGCTCATTTTTCCACCAAATTCGTCTATTTGAGAAAATGGACAGAACACGTTTTTGGGAGCATAAAATGCCTATTTCACACGAAACGAGTTGCACTCGATTCATGATGACGAGCACTACATGGTTGTTCAGGTTCCACATTGATCCAACAACTTTGAATTTTGAGAAAATTTTGAGCTTTGTATCATCTGCCCATTAACATTACACTTCCTTCAACCTCTTAATTTATTCTTGTGTTGTTCCCACCTAGGGAATTTCCTGCTAATCACCCTTGGTGTAATTTTTGTGAAGATTATAATGACGAAAAAATATGTGAAATTATGAAAGCTATTAAAGAGAGTATTTTTGGAAGAAAATCCATGCCTCTAATGAATAATGCTTTTATAAATAGATTAGATTGGCTAGAATGTGATATCCACACTGTGAATACTTGTACACAAAATTATAATAAAAAATCTCAAAATATTTCTTTTAATCATGACAATGTTAATCCTTTTGTCTAGGCAATTTTCTCATGAAAACATTACTAAGATGGAAGTTACCTTAATCCTAGACCAACTTCAAATTCTTCCATGGTTACCGAGAAATACAAGATAATTGAATATCTAGCTAAAATAATATCAAATTCTTGATTACTGGATTTAGTTAAGACTGACAAATTGTTAATCTTGAGAACTTTCATGAAAACAATCTAAAAATCCAAATTCTTTTGTAACTATCATGGAAATGGAAGATGAATTCAAACCCTCTACAAATGAAGTTGTTATAACTATGACCAATTACAAACAACTGAAGAACCCACCCTTCTATTTTTCATGAAAATATTTTATTAGATCACTCATTGTTGTCTAATTGATGGGGATCTAGCCAAATGTTATGTCGAAAAAAATAATGGAAGAACTTGGGAGGTTATGGATTTTACATTGGTCATGTGTTCCCATTCTGAAATTTGTACTACTTGTAATGTACAGGTCATTGATAAGTTTGTTAATAATTATTCGATCATCCTAGGTAGAGATTGGCAATCTCAAACTAGGGGATATTATTCAATGGATGGTACATATATCATTATTCCTAGATGCCCCAAGAAAAATAATGTATAAAAGAGAAAAGAATTGTTCCTTACATTGAGAATCTCCCTCAACCTTCAGTTAAATATGTATAGGAGGATTTAGGAATTTATTCTATTTTTAATGAAGAAGAAGTTGAGAATAAAAATACCTTGAGGCTCCTTTGGATTATGATCATATGGTATATTTTCCTATATGGACCATCTTCCCAAGAAAGAAATGGTGCTAGTATTTTTTTTCAAAATCGTCTTGCAAAAATGCATTCATTTTCTTACTCATTATATAGTTTTTGTACTAACAAAACTACAGGCTTTGAGGTTTTACTACTTGTTCTAGACAATGCTCTCAAGCTTGGATAGTGGAATTTATTTATATTTGGATATTTAAAATTGATTTTTAATTGAATTAAGATATGTTGTAATCCATCAAACAAGCTTATGAGGCATTACACTAGCCTTTTTTCAGATGTTATTTCAAGATTTAATAGTTTCAATATCACACATGTTAGTTGAAGCATGAACATTTTTGTTGATGGCCCAATCATATATGCTACAAGGCCTCAAATATTTTATACATAAAATAAACCTAATTTCCTTGTAGTCTCTTTGTATAGAGCACATCTACCTCACAATGAAAATTCATAGCAAGTTTTTGATGATGACCAAAATCTTCTTGATTTTTTGATTAATGAAACCAAATAATCCTACCAGGTTAGCAGTTATCCAAAGGGTCTTAATCCTTTGGAAGACACATTTTCACCTATTGATACAACAAAAATTGAAATATATAATAAATTTTTTAGTAAAACAACTCATGGAACTATTAAATTTAATATAGAAACTAAAAAAGAGCCTCAGATGTTATATGTTTCATAGAATTGTTCTGTTGAAGAAATCAATAAATTTTTAGACCTCTTTCATCAATTTTCAGATATTTGTTCTTGGTCTTATAATGATCTCATAAGTTTTGATCCCTCTATAATTAGTCATGCAATCCCTATTAAAAATGATTGTTACTTGTACGACAAAGACAAAGGAAAATCAACCCATCCATTGAAGCAACCATAAGAGTTAAACTAGATAATTTGTTTTCTTCTCATATCATTTATCCAATTAAGTATTTTTAGTGGGTAGCCAATCTAGTTCCCATCAGAAAAAAGACTGATCAAATCCATCTATGTTGATTTTCGTTCCCTAATAAATCCATTGTAATGGACAATTTTCCACTCTTTAACATGGAGTAAATCTTACAATAGGTAGTAGACCTAGTGTGATGTCTCTATTATATGGATTTTTTGTCTTTTAAATAAATTTATTTGAGGAAAAATTATAGACATAAAACCACCTTTACTATGAAATGGGGAACTTTTGTGTTTAATTGCATGCCTTTTAGCCTAATCAATGTTGGGGCCACATTTCAAAGAGCTATTTGCATAGTGCTCAACAATATGATTGAAGTTATTATAAAAGTATAGTTAAATGATTTGAATGTGTATTTGAAACATCATGGACCATTTTAATCAATTGATAGTAGTATTCATATGTTATCGAAAATATGAGATATCTTTTGATCTACAAAATATTTTTTTGGTGTTAAATCTGGAAAGTTACATGGACACATAGTCTCCATTTTTTAGATCAATATATATCCTGAAAGGGTAACAACCATTCATGTCCTTTCCCTTCCTACATCAAAGAAGGACATTCAATACTTCATGGGAAGGATAAATTTCATAAGAAGGTTCATACCCAATTTCACAAAGATCGTCAAGCCCGTTCATCACATCTTGAAAAATGGCCCATTTTTTTATTGGAATTCATCTGCACAAAAGGATTTTTAACAAATAAAAGTCTCTATTTATATTAGCTACACTTGATTTTACTAAGGACTTCTTTATTTACATCAATGCTATAAAAGGCACAATTTTTTCTATTTCAATGTAGAAAAATCATGAGGGCTAGAACAACCTATAATATTTATGAGTTAGTCTCTCTAATAAGGCACTGAAGTATCATTTAATAGAAAAACACTCTTATTCCTTAGTAAAAGATATTGAAAAATTTAGACATTTAATCAGAGGAAAAAACATTAAAGTCAGAACATCAAATTCTTGTCTCAAAATCTAATGTATAGAAAATTAGCCCATTAGTTAACAAAATTTCAACAACATGACTTAGCAATAACTACCACCATTACAATCAAAGGAATAGATATAACTTTATATTTGGCTAAAAATTTGAGCAATATCAAAGGGTTGAATCAAAATGAATATTTTTTTGAACTATTCTTTATTCATGGTGAAGATTCCGAATTATATCAACACCCTTTGCTATAATGATATTATTTTTATTTGATTAATGAAAAAGTCCATAAAACTTAGAAAATATCTAGATAGGAAAAGTAAGATTAGATGCTTCGAAATATGTATTTGTAGGAAATATTTTATTTAGAAAATATGATGAAGGCATACTGTTAATATGTGTAGATGATAAATCTACTAATCAAATCCTAAAATTAGTACATGGTTCATCACAATGTTTTGATCACGTGAGAGGTCATTTGGTTGCTAAAGCCATTTCTTATAAAATCTGAAGGACCATACACTTTTAGCCTCATATCTTTCATGACACTTTCAAATTTGTAAATCCTATAATGAATGCCAACGTGTAGCAGGAAGGCTTCAATACTCAGTTTTAGATTTCATTGGACCACTAAATCTTTCATCCTTAGTTGACATATTTTCATTCTAACCACTACAGATTACTTCACCAAGTGTTCTAAAGCAGATCCTCTCAGGGAGGAAACTGAGGATCAACTCATCAAATTCTTTGAAGAATCTTTCCTTCCCAAATTTGGGACACCTATTCATATCGTGTCTCATAATGTACCTTCTTTTGTTTCGAACAAATTTTCTCTTTTCTGTAATAAATTTGGTATCAAGAATACCATTTCTTTCATCTTATTATCATTAAGGAAATGGATTAATAGAGTCTACAAAGAAAAGCATTACTCAGAATCATTAAAATATCACATTATGTGATAATCCAAGACAGTGGAAACTCTTTCTTCCTTATGCCCTATGGGAAAATAGGACCAATACCAAAGTTAGTATTGGTGTAACTACGTTTCACTTGGTATATGGTCAGGAAGCCATTATGCCTGTTGAATCGTAGATAGCTTGATTTCGCATAATGTTTCAAACTAAATAGTTTAATGATTTTGATTTAAGTAATTGATATCATGCCTTATTAGCTCTTAATGAACAACAAACTTTAGCTTTTAATTGAACGGAATAAAAATTACTATGAAAAGGTATCATGAAAATAAAACTAAAGCTAATACTTTCAGAATGGGCAAAAAAGTGTTATTGTGAGATTTTGTGCATGTAGATAAGGGGAAACATACTAAATTTCAGAAATTATGGATTGATCCTTATTAGATAGTTGCGGTCATTGAGAATAACTCATACTTGTTGAAATATGAAGATGATAGGATATTGTAATTTCCTACAAATGGATGTCATATCAAGCATTTTATTGATCTTGCTCCAGGATCAACCAAACCTTCATCTTTCTTTACAATTATGTTTCTTTGTTTTATTTTATTTTTCCTTGTTTTCTATTGTTATTTTCTTGATATACTTTTATTTCCTTGTCCATTTTTTAAACGTCCTTTTCAAAGTTAAACTTCAGATGTGAGATATTCATCAATATTTGTACAAAACTATAAATATAATCAACGTGGTTGTAGTTGGCACAAAAGATTATAACAATAATGCTACACCTAAGTATCCATTATTTTATTGACTTGAAAAGCATAATGTTAATATTTACCTATATTTATTATTCTAGCAAGGTGTTAGCTGATGAATCCACATTTACTTTGGAAAAAAGCTTCCTTTAAAACTCTTCTGTTAGGAATACTTCAAATGGATAAATGATTGTATTTTTCTGCATTCATTGAGGGGTTTTCCTGGGTTGGTCTTTTTCTTTCTTCCTACTTTGCTAAACTAGAGATTATAAACTCAATATTGTCACCAATATTTCCTTGTGGAGTCACCAAATGTTGACACCAATTTCTAAAAATCTATGAATTTTACATTATGCTACAATATTGTGCCTCTACCTTTTCCATGTCACACTCAAAGTGACCCTGAAATGTGTTTGTTTCTACTTATCCATGACCAAATAGGAAACCATAAGAAATTTTATATTTCATGAGTAAATGCTAGTGCATGTATTGTTTTATGGTAAAGATATTTGATCATGATTAAATAATACTAATAATAACATGACTATCACCTCTGGATTAGTGCATGATAGGAAGAGAAATGCATGATTGGAAATAATTGAAGAATATGTTTAATTTTGAAAAAATAATCATAAAGAAAATTATAAATTCCTACTCTTCCCATGTTGCAAGGTCTTGACATTGGTTGTGATATGCATTTGATGCAAATTCTCTAGAGGATTGGAACAATGAAATACGTTCAATGTTTTTTAGGGTATAAACTAAGGTTACAAGTTATGGTTATGATCTATGTTTGTTGGGTCAGGAATTATGGAATAAATATATATGTGTTTGCATTTAGATTATATGATATGCTTATGATGGCATGCTTTTACATTTTCTTATATCTTACGAATATTATTGTACATTTATGTCAACGATTGAAGTCCAATGTTGTGTATGATATATTGTTTGTATGTTGCATGATCCATAACTCTCCCCTTGACATCAACTTAGGGTTATGAGCATTATAATGAATTTTGATCCACTATTAGAAACTCTCAATATGAAACATTGTCTGATATATATTGTGTGACCATCTCCTTTGTATTGCTCCATGTAGCAATTATTGAAATAATGTTATGTCATTTCGTGTTTAATGTGTTTTTTGTGGATTTGATCCACCTCCAGTTTGCACAGTATTTTGATAGTCATTCAACATGAGGTGGCTTGGCACCACTCTCAACCTTGAATGCATATTCTTGAAAGAATTAAATACATCCTATGGAATTATTTCCCTGACTAATAAGTTCAATTAATGGACAAAAATAACTCTGGTTGCAAATCGATGACTCTCCTTGATAAGGCTTTTTCTCATTTGGTAATTAAACATCTCAACTAGAAAATTTTGGGTTCATTTGGAATTTTACCACTATCGTTGCATTAATACCACCATAATCATTGCAATAGACTGAAATTTTGAAGGATAAATTTTTGAAGTAGCTCATGGGACAATTGTCGGTCATCTCTTCTAGATCATGCATTAACATCGTTGGTAAGTTTATTTAAGGTTAATTATATAGTAGATTGTGTTTTTGCACTAATTAATAACTCTCTATTTCCCATTGTGTATTTTAACTTTGTCCATACAACTTGTCCCAACCACATTTTCTCATAAAGCTCTATTTCTCTACAACTCATTTCATTAAAATTATTAGCCACCTCTTGAAGTTGATTATCAAGCTCCTGGTGTTACAGGTCTATTTCATCACATCACTTCCGACATTCAGATTAGTACAATTAGGGCTCATCAAACCCTAATTCAGTTCCTACATGCCCTAGAAAAGTCATCGCATTGAATACTTCCATCCATGGAAGTTTCCTAGCTTGAAACCTTGCTAAAATTCCTCCTTGGGACACCAGCGCGTCCTTGGTCAGGGGTAATTGCGCTGCATAGCAGGTAAGCCCATTCAGGGCTACACTTTAGTGCACTTAGGCCCAATTACACCTATGCTGGGTGAGAATGAGTGAAATTTGCATAGGGTTATGGGAATATTCCTTGATTTTAGATCATTCTAGAAGGATCACAACTCTTATCTGATCTTATGAGCTCAAATTTGGATAGGATATGGATCAATTAACCTCCTATCCTCTCATCCCTTGCTCCATGGAAATTAACTTCAATTTTGGAAAACCATTCAATATCCAATTTATGACAAAACCACCTCTGTTTCCCTATAAATTAACCACTCATCATAGTGATCAGGAGGCTAGAATTTCAAGACTGTAGAGAAATATTATTCATTTGAGATTTGAGTTCATGTCAAGTAATGTTATGATGCTGGATTGATGTGCCTTTGGTGTGACAAGGTTTTGGACTGAATTTGGATGAGTGACATAGAATCAAACCACTTTGGGTGGAACTCTTCCTTTTAGATCAATAAAGTTTTTTGTTCCTTTTCCCATATTCTTGTTCATATATATGATGCATATATGTTTCAATGTTTTCAATTCCATTGGTTTATAGTAGATAAATCCTGTAATTTGTTCGTTGTCGTCTTTTGTTTCTGTTGACAGCTACCAATTGAGCATATACAGTTCAAGCAAGAGCAACAGGAGCAATTCAAAGGATATTAAAGGAAGTGAAAGATTACAAGTAAGTTCCTTCATCTCATTTATCTATTGTAAGAAAAGGTCAAATCACTTTCTTTCTGTTTTTCTAAGTGTAACTAACCACTTAGGGAAAATGTACTTATCCGTAGGTACAAATTCCATATAGTAAATTGGTGACCATAATGGGGATCGACCATCGTTCCTGGTAGTTTACCCTTACCATATTACATCCTAGTAGACTTTACTTGACTTAATTGATCTCTTTTCAGTCATTCTAAAGCCATTTTGGTTGAAATTTGCACTAGAATGCCTACTCTAGGAATGTGCTAGTACTAGTGCACCCTTGGTCAGGCGACAGTGCACTGCAGTGCACCCTTGGCATAGAGACAGTGCTCTATAGTGCACTTTCTTCCACTCAGACCTACACTGGTACCTCTCAAGCTAAAAAAAACCATCCTTTTTTTTATTTTTCCAAAGTTGCTTTTGATGTGTTTGCTAAAAGATCAAAGTTTTTTATGCCTCTGAAATCAATTTGTATTTCTTCTCCTAGCCCTATTTTGGCCTTGATTCTTTAGTGTTTCTTAAGTGATTTCTTTATCATTATCAATTCATTGTCAAAGTTATCTTACATTGATTAGTTTTTACTCTTCTAAAAAATAATTTTCGTAAATTCTTCATTTCTTTGAAAAAGAAACTATCGTAAAGTCATCGTTTCTTGCGAAATACATTGATTGATCGTTTGCGCATCTAGTTCCTTATTGTTCATTTAAACACTAAAGGGACTGAAAATATAAACTTTCATTGTGCATATTTTAGTTTTTGATTGTTGGAAATAATACAGAGAGGGGGGGTGAATCAGTATTAGCAAGTCAATAATTTTTCGTTTCCATAATCAGATTCATATACGCTACTTCAGTTAATGGAGCTCGTGTGTATACACAACTGTGTTTAAGGAAACTAGCATATATCCTACAAACTTATGCTTTAGTTAATTCATCACATGTTGATCTTTAATCAATGCATCATAACCATATAAATAGTAACCAGGTGCAGTAAAAACAAAACAGATAGTCACACACATGAACACAAGATATAAGTTGGAAACCCAATGTGGGTGAAAACCACCTCTTGCAATTGTCTCTATCTTCTTTTTAAATTAGAAACTTATTTTTACAATTTTTGTATTAGTGTCGTATTATACCAATACGCAGGCTTCTACCTGTAGAAAGCTACAACCTTCTCTCATTCTCCAACTTCTTCTGGAAGGGAGCTACAACCCCTAGCTCTTGTACTAGCTAATATGTTTGCTAGTACGTAGGTGTTGGCCTACAGAAGGCTACAACATTTTCTTTTCTTCTAGGGACCATGTTTTAGAAATTTTCAGATTAGATCCATCACTAGCATCATTCAATCATCAAATCAACCAATTTCCTAACCACAACTGAATCAACCAATCACATTGACAACCCCTCAATCTGATCTTTCAGAATGTTGTAACCAGAATACAGTAACTACAACCCAAAAAAATACAATAGCAAACAAAATCAGCTAGAACATATTTAATGAGGTATACTCTACTTCAGTTTGTCAAACCTAGGTGCATACGCACTTTTCTCAAGACGAGCCTACGTACAGATCTGCAAATCAAATTTAATATGTATACGCTATTTTAATATGCATAACAAGCGTGTATATGCGCCTTTTCTGAAGTGAAAATATGTATAGATCTGCAAATGATTATTTAAACTTTATAACAATTCCAGACTTCAGTTATACCCAGATAATCATATTTACAGACTACAACATGTGCTAGTTATTCAGATGAATAATCAAATCACATAAAGATACTTCACTTCAAGCCTTAAGATCTTGACCCATCATTAGATCTTATCCTTTATCAAACGCTAAGGTTCATCCTTGGTTCAGATCCAGCTATGCACCATAACCTAATAACCTATATACTAGATATTGCTCTTCATCAGATATTCAATACATGAGTTCATTTGCCTAATGATCTTCTCCTCCTTTTATAGTCTTAGGCCTTACTCAATACCATGGACCAAAAAGCACTTAGGACCAATACCTTGGATCAAATACTTGGGGTCAACACTTCAGACTAGATACCTTAGACCAATACCATGGATCAAAATACCATGGACCAAATACCATAGACCAAAACTTAGTTTTCCAACATGTACGTGTCTTTCCTTCTGTGAAAGTGTGTGTGTACGTTACACTTCCTTTGGTGTGCTAACTCACGTGTACACGTGGCTTGGTTAGTGGGGAACCTACGTATATCTCTCCTTTCTTCATTCTATGAGTCTGAACTATGATATGTCATCTGAGTGAGTTTCCATCAAGGACAACACCTATGTCATAGTGCCAAATCTGTGTCATAATGCCAACAATCTTCCCCTTTGGACTTGATGGAAACCCCAAGTCACTCTCTTCCTTTGTCATCAAGGGCAAAGAGTTATGCTCCCCCTGAGTATATGCTAAATTCTCTTATATGCTGAAGTGTGTTGATTGAGATCCATCATCCAGTCCATGCTCCCCGTGAATATAAGCAAGGTTTGCAAAGAGATGTTCTGTAAGAAGAACATGACTCTGTACATACAACATGAATGACATTCCTATCACCAATGACTCATGCATACATCCATCTCCCAACCAAGTGGGGATATACCAATTGTTTATACATGACAAAACAAGAACATTACATCATCCATCCCATGCATAGTGGGGTAACAAAATAGGTCATTCTATGACCTTTAAATTAAAATATATACATGACATATATAGCAAAGACCAAATATCTGAGACAAGACCATGATAGTCATCAGCAATTATCATCAGCAACATCTGTGAATCAGCATCCAGATTAGCAACCATGATCTCCCCCTAAACCTATTCCACCTGACTCAAAAACAACTATGTGAATTTGTACCAAGATATTCTAAGATAATGCCAACAATGCATTATTAGAAGTATATGCTCCCCCTGAACCTATGCTAGGTGATCACTATCAGATCTGATCATTTCATATAGTAGAAGAGTTGTCAAGGCATTATCATCAATCAGATATACATCAAGTTATCAACAACTTATGACAGCCAACATATTTCCACATGTCATCCACAAAATGTAACCATCATCAAGCAGAGCAGATAATTCTCTTAACCATATCAGACCCCTTTCATCCTAAGTTTTGCCCACTGCTTTTCCCCAAACCAACATATACGGGATTGTATCCACAAAAATCAGCATATGTACGCGACTATGCTTCATGAAACTCGCGTATAACCACCTTTTTGAAACAGATAAGTTTTAACAGTAGGATGATGCTTCAACTACTCCCAGCTACTGTCTGAGATATTCAAATGTCTCTTTAGGTAGTGGTTTGGTGAATATATCAACAACCTGTTCTTTGGAGGGAACATACTCCAATTTGACCTTTTGTTAAAGCACTTGTTCATGTAGAAAATTATATTTGATGGGTATGTGCTTGGTCTTAGAATGCATGACGAGATTCTTTGAAATACTAATGGCACTTGTATTATCACATAGAATGGGGATGGGTGGAGTACATGTGATCTGAATGGCTTGCAATGTTTACATCATCCAAAGGATTTGTGTGTAGCAAGATGCAGTAGCCACATATTCTTCTTCAATTGTAGATAATGCAATTGAACTTTGTTTCTTGCTCAACCAAGACACTAATCTGGAACCCATATAGAATGCACCACCACTAGTGCTTTCTCTGTCATCGATGTTTCCTGCCCAATCTACATTTGTATATGCATGAAGTGTAAGATTTGTATCTCTAGAATATCATAAACCAAAATTATGTGTCCCTTGCAGATATTTGAAAATCCTTTTCACTGCATGAAGGTGTGATTCCTTTGGATTTTCTTGGAATCTTCCAACTATCCCTACTACATGCATGATGTTTGGTTAGGTACCTATTAGATAAAGCAGTGTTCTAATCATGGATCTGTAGGTTGCTTGATGTACTACTGTTGATTCATCATTTGAATTGAGACTGCATCATGTTACCATTAGGGTACATACTGGTTTAGAATCTTCCATGCCGTCTTTTTTTAAGATCTATTTGAGATATTTGGTTTGTGATAGAAAAATACCATCTTTATTTTGTTGAACTTGTAGACCAATAAAATATGTAAGCTCACCAAGCAGGGACATTTCAAATTCTTGTTGCATTACCGAAGCAAGATTTTGACTCATGGCTTCTTTATTTCTACCAAAAATGATATCATCAACATACACAACAAAAATTAGCAGTTTATTATTGTCAATATTTGTATATAGATTGCTATCAGCTGATCCTTTTGAAAAACCTTGTTGACGGAGATATTTGTCAAGGCGGTAATACCAAGCCTTTGGAGCTTGTTTTAGACCATAGAGAGATTTTCTATGTCTGCATACAAGTTTTGCATCATTTCTAAGAATGAATCTATCTGGTTGCTCAATATAGACTTCTTCTTTTATGTCTCCATTAAGAAAGGTAGATTTTACATCCATTTGGTATACTTTGAATTTCTAAAAATTGGAAAGAGCAAGGAACATTCTTATGGCTTCAAGTATAGCAACAGGTGCAAAAGTTTCTTCAAAATCTATACCTTCTTGTTGAGCATATCCTTTACAAACAAGTCTAGCCTTGTTTCTAATAACTTCTCCATTTTCATTCAGGCTTGTTTTGAATATCCATTTAGTTCCTATGATATTCTTATCATGAGGTCTAGGAACTAATTCCCAAGGATTATTCTTTTCAATTTGCTCAAGTTCTTCATTCATGACCTTGACCCAACATTCATCTTTGCATGCTTCATTTACATTTTGAAGTTCGGTGGAGGAAAGCAATTCTAAATAGCTTGAAGCTTATGTAATAGTTCTTCTTATCTGCACACCTACCTCTTTCTATCCCAAAATTTGAGTCTCTGGATGATTTTTCTGAACATACCTGGATGGAGTCTTTTCTTCTACCTTTATCTATTTTTCTAGTGCTTCATTGGTTTGTTCTTTAGAATTAGTCTAATTTGATGTGGGAGGATAATCCTCATCTTCTTCACAATCTTCGGTTTTTACTTGCTTTGGATTTTTGCATGATTCATCAACCACAACATCAATACTTTCATTAATTTTCCCAAGTATTTTATTTTAACATTTATATCCTTTACTTCGGGAAGAGTATCCAAGGAGAATGCCTTCATCTGCTCTGGTTTCAAACTTACCAAGTTTTTCATTAGTCCTTTTTATGTAACATTTGCTTCCAAAAACTTTGAAGTATTTTACAATAGGAGTATTACCATACCAAAGTTCATGTGGAGTTTGAGTGTTGTTTACCCGAACATTTTCTTGGTTGAGAATAGTGATGGCAGCGAATGTAGCTTCACCCCAGAAGGTTGCAGGAGTTCCAAACTCATCTAGCATAGCACAAGCCATTTGTTGAATAGTTCTGTTCATTCTTTCTACCACTCCATTTTGTTGAGGAGTCCTTGTAGTGGAGAAATGGCTTTTTATTCCATGTTATTCACAGAAGTCAAAGAATTCATCCAAGGTAAATTCCCCTCCTCGATCAGATCTAAGACATTTGATTTTGCAATATGATTCATTTTCAACCAAGGCTTTGAAGGCTTTGAATTTTTCAAATGCTTCATCTTTATGCTTTAGAAGTCCTATCCAACACATTCTATAAAATTCATCAATGAGCAATATAAAGTATTCTTCTCCACGGGGTGACTTTTTCCTTGATGGTCCACATAAACTATGAACAAGTTCAAGAGGCTTACTAGATGATCCTTCCTTTTCAGGGAAGTGCACTCTGGTTTTTTTACCAAATTGACATGATTTTGATATTGTATTTTCTGGGATGCTGATATCAGGAAGATCACGAACAGCCTGGCATCTACATGCTTTTCTTATTTGAGAAAAGCTTAGATGCCCCAATCTTCTGTGCCATAGCCAGTGTTCATCATTTTTGCTTAGATAGCATTGTTGTTGTCCTCCCTTGAGTATGTATAAGTTGTTTGGAGTTCTTATACCTTTGATCATTGTTTCTCCTTTATCAAGCTCACAAACAACACATCCATTTGATCGAAATACTACTTCATTTCCTTGATCGCACATTTGACTGAAACTCAACAAGTTATGCTTTAGACCATCAACATACATAACATTCCCAACTTTAACTTTTTCTTTTAAGAGGACAGAACCTTTACCTTTTATGGCAATAGGAGTGTCATTTCCAAATGAGACCTTCTTTTCCTTTCCAAGGCATTATATGGCTGATGTTTTTCTTTGTCACTTGTCATGTGTTTTGATCATTCACTATCGATGTACCACTAATTTTCTTGTCCTTCTGCATACAAGGCTATACCACATATTTCTATTTTTGGTTCTTTATTTCTCCATATTTTGGGCCATAGTGAAGTTTTCTCCTTCTGAGATTTTTGCCAAAATTTACTCTTGCACTCAGATTCTTCATGACAGAAGTTGTTGCAGATAGAGCATTTTATTTCTTTTTCAAGAAGAGAAAACTTATTGTAGGTTTGTTTCATGATCCCTGTCACATTCGTTTGATTTTGTGCTTCTTTAGTCATGATGGTCTTGTAAGCAACACATTGAGGAGCTTTGTGTCTAAAGTTATGACATGAAAAACATTGGCCATTAAAGAAGTTGCTGCGATTATCGAATCTACTGACCTGGTGATTTTAGTTTCTATTGATATTTATTCTTCAAGCAGATTGAGTATGATTTACCTGAGGTTGGTTGTAGCTTTTGTTCATAAATTGAGCTCGATTTACCTAGTGATCTGCTTTCCGCCTTTGCTGACGATTGTCAAACTGTTCACTACTCTTTGCTGCATCAAGATAACTTTTAGTGGAGGTTCATGGCTTTTGTACTTGACATGCTTCTTTAGTATATCTAAGACCCCTCTTTATCAGAGGAGAATGATGTACTTTGATAATTTCATTTAAGGTTTCTGATCCTTTAGAAAATCTAAGATTGAGAGCTTTTGTTTTCTCAATATCCTTTCTTAGACCCACAATTTCACATTCTAGTTTTTCATTGTGTTTTTCTCTTTCAACAAGTTGGAATTTCAAAGTATCTATAATAATATTCTTTTCTTTTAAACAAATTTTGAGTTTAGAGATTTCTTCATAAAGGTCATCATCATCTAAAGCATCCAAGAAATCATCATCTTCAAAAGCCATCAAAAGTCCATAGTCATTACTATTTTCATCTTCATCACTAATTGATAAACCATCACTATATTCATGTGTATAGTAGCTCTTCTTACTTACACTTTGTTTTCTATTCCATTTAGTTGATTCCTTACCTTTATCAAGCTTATCTTTATGAGGACATTTGGCAACATAATGATCGACTCTCCACAAGAAAAACATTTGAAAGGTAGTTTACCTCTAAATCTTCTGGAACCTTGTTGAAGGTTCTTAACAAAGTTTTCTTCTTCCTCTCCTTCTGAAATATGTCCTGATTCACTGAGTTCTTCTCTTCCTGAAGCTTTAAATGTGGCTTCTCTCATATCTGATGGACCTCCATTTCTCATTTCAAAGGTAGTTAAGATTCCATGCAGTTGTGTCATAATAATAGTTTGAAGATCCTGTTTTTCTTCTATGGTAGCTACTTTTGATTCAATCTTAGTAGACAAGGATCTTAAAACCTTTTCAACTAAAGTAACTTCTTTTATCTCTTCACCCAAATTCTTCATGCAATTAACAATCTCATCTATACGTAAGAAGTAACTAGCTATACTTTCATCATTGTGCATTTTGAAAGTTTCATATTGAATTATGAGAGTTTGCAATTTTGCACATTTTACCTGAGTGTCTCCTTCATAGCTTACAAAGATCTTGTCCCATATTTTTTTGGAGGATTTGAGTTGCATAACTTTGACAAATTTTGATTGTGATAGACTCCCTAATAAAGTATTGATAGCCTTGGCATTGGTTTCATATTGCTTTTTACCTGCCGCATCTATAGGAATTGTTGATGGAAATGAGTATCCTCCTTCTATGATTTCCCAGACATTTGTTCCAAGAGATTGAAGATAGGTTGTGGTTCTTACCTTCCAATAAACGAAGTTTCTCCCATCAAAGATTGATGGTCTGATGGATCCCTCTCTTTCGTGGTTACTGATGATGATGGATCTTCCTTCAAGTGATAAAGCATCTTCTGAAGGACCTGCTCTGATAGCAATTGTTGGAAATAATTTTGAGAGGGGGGTTGAATCAGTATTAGCAAGTCAATAATTTTTCATTTCCATAATTAGATTCATATATGTTAGTTCAATTAATGGAACTTGCGTGTATAAGAAATTGTGTTTAAAGCAACTAGCGTATATCCTACAAACTTATGCTTCAGTTAATTCATCATGTGTTGATATTTAATCAATGCATCAGAACCATATAAACAGTAACTAGGTGCAATAAAAGTAGAACAGACAGTCACACACATGAACACAAGATATAAGGTGGAAATTCAATGTGTGTGAAAACCACCTGCTGCAATCTTCTCTATCTTCTTTTAAAATTAGAAACTTCTTTTTACAATTTCTGTACTATTGCAGTCTTATACTAGTATGCAGGCTTCTACCTATAGAAGGCTACAACCTTCTCTCATTCTCCAGCTTCTTCTGGAAGGGCGCTACAACCCCCTAGCTCTTGTACTAGATGATATGTTTACTAGCACGTAGGTGTCGGCCTACATAATGCTACAACCTTCTATTTTCTTCCAGGGACCACATTTCATAAATTTTCAGACTGGATCCATCAATAGCATCATTCGATCATCAAATCAACCAATCTGCTAACCACAACTATATCAACCAATCACTTTGACAACCCTTCAATCTGATCTTTCAGAATGTTGTAACCATAATATAGTAACCAGAACATAGAACACTACAACAGCAAATAGAAGAAACTAAAACATATTTTATGAGGTATACACTACTTCAATGTGTTGAACCTACGTGCATACACTACTTCAATGTGTTGAGCCTATGTAGAGATCTGCAAATCAAATTTAATATGTATATGTTGTTTTGATATGTAGAACAAGCGTGTATATGTGCCTTTTCTAAAGTGAACCTACGTGCAGATCTGGAAATGATGATTTAAACTTTACAACAATTCCAGACTTCAGTTATACCTAGATAATCATATTTACCGACTAAAACATGCTTTAGTTATTCAGATGAATGATAAAATCACATAAAGATACTCCACTTCAAGCCTTAAGATCTTGACCCATCATTAGATCTTATCCTTTATCAAGCGCTAAGGTCCGTCCTTGGTTTAGATCCAACTATGCACCATAAGCCAATAACCTGTATACTAGATCTTTCTCTTCATCAGATATTCAATACTTGAGCTCATTTTCCTAATGAACTTCTCCTCCTTTTATAGTCTTAGGTCTTACTCAATACCATGGACCAAAAACCACCTAGGACCAATACCTTGGACCAAATACCTAGGGTCAACACTTTGGACCAGATACCTTTGACCAACACCATGGATCAAAATACCATGGACCAAAACTTGGTTTTCCAACATGTACACGTATTTCCTTCTGTGAAGGTGCATGTGTAAATTATATGCTTCTTTTGGTGTGCTAACCCGCATGTACACATGGCTTGGTTAGTGGAGAACCTGCATATATCTCTCTTTTTTTCATTTTGTGAGTCTGAACTGTGATTTGTCATCTGAGTGAGTTGCCATCAAGGAAAACACCTATGTCATAGTGCCAAAACTATGTCATAATGCCAACATTTGAATGCTTGATAGGAATAGCTAGGAAAATTGCATTAGGTGTGCTCTTTGCTCTTTCTCAAAGATATGATTGCTCTATCCCTTACTAGCTACATTTTTTCATTGTTAATTGAATGAAAGAATGTTTCTCATGTTAGTTGCACTCTAGGAATTGAAAACGTACATTACGTGGTGAACCTTGAAAGGCAAATTCTTAGGAAGATCAACTTAAAACTTATCTCAATTAACCTAATGGAGCATTGTAACTTAACACATAACATTTAGAGTGCTAGGCTACAGATGTGTTCCGACGTCATTAAACATAGCAGCGTTCGCTAATTGTCTGTGATACATTCCGAGTGTGATACCTCATTCCATGTACGTAAGTATATCGTAGCTCATTCTTGTACCTTTAGGTATATAGGGTAGTGTTATAGTATGAAAAATATAAAGGAATGCTCTTACTATGCGGTTTCGCATTAGACAACACTAACACGAATTGGGCCTCCACGTACTTTCGAGTATATATGGGAGGACTAGATTAGGTTGCTATCCATCCTTAGGTAACTGAGTCAGCTAGCTTGTACACTATGATACACCAAACACATCATTCCCGGAGATTACCTGCACGTATGTTAAGACGTTAGCTTTATTGAAGCAATATATTGCAGTTCATAGTTACTTGGTAATAATTTTGCGTATATTATGCCTCTTTTGTTTTGTTATGTTATTTTGATTAAAATAAAATTAATTGACCACAGATAACATCCTCTAGGTCACTCCTTAGTTGATATTAGGTTGAGACATATGGCAACAATTCCAGAGTCTACCGATCAAGGAATTGCTTTTGATGGGAATCCTAGTCCTTTTCCTCCTTTCGAAAATATTGGTGCTCCATATATGGCTACATTGTCCCTTCTGGTATTACCATTGGCTTGCCAGTATGGTTGTTTTCAACCTCCTTGGTTCAAAATATCATGATTTCTCCGCAATCGAGTATTCCTCCACCTAGAAAAAATCAACCTCTAGTTGATCCTAAAGTTGACCCTTTACCTTCTTCATTGGTTGTTTTTTCCTCCCCTTCTTCCTCTTTGCCCGGTGAAAGTATTGACACTAGTAACCAAGTGGATAAGAAGAAGAAGAAGAATAAAATTCAGTAGGGGGAAACCATGCAACCATTGCTTCAAATGCAACTTCTGATGAGAAACCATCTGATAAACCTCACAAAGTTCGATATCCTTGCAAACTTTGTACGAGAGACCATCCTCTTCGAAAGTGTTTTGGTATTCCTCAGATCTTAGAAGAATGGTATTCTTATTCACATCATCCTATGTCATCAACTTTTGGAGATCATGATGGTGACACACCATCAACTATTGGTAGTAACGTTCATAGAAACAAGGGTAAAGTTAACTTTCCCTATAGGTTATGTGAAGGGAATCACCCCATTCACCTTTGTCCCTATCTGGATGAAGCCCAAAAAGTGTTGGATAACCATCCTGCTTCTTTGCAGTGACTTCCATCTAGTTATAGGAGACTCTCACTAAATCCTTCATTAATTGATGAAGTGATTGATCCAAATCAACTGTCATTCAAACCTACTCTCTCTGAATATGAATCCCATGAGTCTATACTTGACCAATCAAAGGTCGAGGAAACAGCTGGCCCAATTTCACCTTCAGTTAATTGTATCTTTCCAGTAGAGAGTAACTATGATACCACTTAGGTTCTTTTTGTTTCTTTAGATTCCAATGAGCTTGGAGGCAACCCTCTTGTTACATCAAGACATGAGGAAAGTCCTCTTGTTCTCATAACTCAAGGTGTTAATTCTCCCATTCTCACAGTACCCCCTCCAAGTAGTTTGGTCACCTCCTTTGATTGGAATCGACTGGCAGGATGTTGTCTTCCTTCTTATGTGCCTTTCCATATCATAGTACAGGTTTATAATATGATTGTATCTGGCACTATTATAGATGAAGGTGCATTTGTGAGTATCCTTTCCTCCACTGCTTGGCAGATGCTCAGTTCATTGCCACTTGTGCTTGTTACCCAGAATCTATTGGCTTTTAACAAAAGAACCAGTCAACCATTAGGGATCCTTCCTCATTTTCCTATTACTTTGGGAGGAAAAATTGTCTATTTGAATGTGATGGTAGTCCCAGGCCCTTTAGATTACAATTTTCTTCTTGGGCGCGACTATGTTTATGACATGGGAGCTATTGTTTCAACACTCATTCGAGTGATGTGTTTACCGCATGAAGGTGGAATTTTCACCATTGACCAACTTTCATTTCCCAGTCCAAATATGGATTCCAGTCAACCTTCTTCCCTAAATGGTCCTTTTGTCCTAATGGTGTCTTCCCCGCCATGGGTTAATTATGTGGCAACCCATTCCATGCCTACATCAACTGACAATCAATTCCATGATGTTGTGCATTATGTACTTGGAGCATTAGAACCAGATCCCTCTAATGGATTCCTTGCTACATATCCCTTCCAAAGCATTGTTCTCCAATCTGATGAGAACCTCTTGGAAGTCATGACCTTTTATGGGTTGTGATCAAGGAATCATGAGCATAGTTCCTTGTCTTGTGTCAAGCTTGTTAAAAAATGAAACAAGGAATATGAGGATAATTATTTTATTGTGTCAACCTCATTAAAAAATGAAACAAGTCCCATAGCATAGTTCCTTGCCTTGTGTCAATCTTATTAAAAACTGAAACAAGGAATCTAAGAAGATTTCTTGTCTTGTGTCAAGCTCATTAAAAAATGAAACAAGGTCAGCTAGAGCAAAGTTCCAATTCAATTCTTTGATTAGATCTCGTAAAATCCCAGTCGAGTCTTTCACTTGATCTCATAAATTAACCTTCATTCCATCTACCTGATAGCCATGAGTAGTCTAATTAGGTGAATGCAATGAAGCTTGGGGGGCATGCACCTAGAATCAAGTCATCCTATTGGGGGCATGTAAACCAATCTCAAGCATAGCTTTTCTGTTTCAAGCTTGTGTAAACATGAAACTGAATCCAAACAAAGTTTTTTATTTCAAGCTTGTGTAAAAATGAAATTGAATACAAACATAGTTTTTCATTTCAAGCTTGTGTAAACATGAAACTAAATCCAAGCGTAGTTCCCTATGGTTCAATCTTGTGTAAAAATGAACCCATCTCCATTTTAACCCTTTTGATTTCCATTCTATCAGCCTCTTCCATTAGATGAGCCTTGGTTTTTCTCCTTCCATCGTCACTATCTACTTGGTCAATCATACGCTTTCACTTGGTTGTTTTACCCTTTTTGAGGAACAGTTGCAATGAGTGGTCTTAATAGCCAATCTCTTCACGTAAATCAACATGTTTTGAGAAGTTCTAGCATCACCAGAACTAGTTGCTATCCTGGACACCACTCATTCCTCTAAGTGGATTCCTCTTTAAGATCTTTTCAAACTCTTGAAACATGAAAAGATTGTCGAGTGCTTGTCCTTTTCAGCTCGTTAACGGATTGAAAATGACATCTACTAAATATAAGTTTAACCCTTTTCCGGACTGATATAGATTACTTACGAAAAAGGAATATGTTGATTAAACATGGCTAATAGGTTCTCTCTTGTATTATTTTACGCTTTTTCGGACTTGAGACAAACTTACGAAAAAGAACTTCTGGAGTTTTCTTTTTGTCCCTTTTCAAACTCTCTAAACATGAAAAGGACCGATTTCTCATTGTCGTTAAACTTGTTAAAACATCAAATAGTGACATACTTTTCCATCATGACAAGATCGAATCTCACCTTCGCTAGACTCATTAAAAGATCACATAGCAATGGATTCACCCAAAGGGTGGAATTATACAACAAACATATGTTATCCTCCTCAAGCTTGTCTAAAACAATAAAGAGGTATTGGTCAGTAATGAATGGGGAAAATGGGAAAAGGGGTAAATGACTTTATGATAGCAGGTCACTCTTGAACATGACACTTTCACTTCATCTCTATGACTATTTGGGTTGGGTTATTTGCTTGATGGTTATCATACCTATGGTCTATCATACCAATGATCACTTTGGTTTTGGGTCAATGCTTCTAATTCACTTAGTGTCGACAACATGTTCAAGAGAAGTCACTCAATAAACTTCATCCTTTGCAATACTCATAAACCTTCATTTTCATGACCGCCATTCCTGAACGTTGTGTTGTCATTCATATTATGTCTTCAAAATCATTACAATCGTTCTGTGCCATTGATGGGGGATACATTAAGGCCCTCCTACGATGAGTCGCCTCTTGTCCACATTAGTACATTATCCAGGAATTTGACTTAGAAACACCCTTCCAATACCTTGAGGCTTCCATACATCAATGGCAAGATTATCACTTCCCACGACAGGTTCACATCACAGACCTTCGACCGAAAGACATTGTATGGTGTTTGACATCAAAACATCTATTCATACCATGCATAATGTATTGTAGTACCTTGAAAATTATTATTATTATCAGTGATCTCTCTCACATCTGTTAACAGCTTACATCATTGGTTGGTAATCAAACGGTGTCTTCCCATGATCGACTTCATATCACATATTCACATGATTAGACTCGTAATTGAGAAAATGATTGGATGAGATAGAAGACCCTGGATCTAGTTTCATCCATGAGAGTTGCGATTTCAGGAGAGTAATAAATCATCTGTATGATGGCTTTACGCAGATGGTCATCCTATCAAGGGTCTATATATGTAGACGACTATTTGATTTATGAACATGTAATGAAAATTTTATATGCTAAGTATGAGTATGTCTTTCCTTAGCAATTCATGAAAATTCAAAATATCATGATGTTATGTATTGTAATAGATGTAGGTCGTCGTCCGCTTCACATCCTCCTCATCACATCATAAAGCATATCATTCAACATTATCATTTTTGATTTCCTACTTTAGGGTGCAACTGTTACAGATCTATTTAGGCACATCAGTCTCGACACTCATATTAGTACAATTAGGGCTCATCAAACCCTAATTCAATTGCTACATGCCCTACACAAGTCATCACACTGAATGCTTCCATCCATGAAAGTTTCCTAGCCTAAAACCTTGCTGAAATGCCTCCTTGGGACACTAGCATTGCCTTGGTCAGGGGTAACTGCACTGCATATCAAGTAGGTCCATTTAGTCTTGCACTTCAGTTCACTTAGGCTGACTTACACCTGCGTTGGGTGAGAATGAGAAAAATTCGCATAGGGTTCCGGGAATATTCCTTGATTCTAGATCATTCTAGAAGGATCCCAACTCTTATCCCATCTTATGAGCTCGAATTTGGATAGGATATGGATCAATTAACCTCCTACCCTCTCATCCCTTGCTCCATGGAAACTAACTCCAATTTTGGAAAACAATTCAATGCCCAATTTATGACAAAACCACCTCCATTTCCCTATAAATTGACCACTCATCATACTGATCAAGAGGCTAGTATTGGAATATTGTAGAGAAATATAGTTGGTTTGAGATTTTAGTTCATTTAAAGTAATGTTATGTTGTTGGATTGATCTTCCTTTGGTATGACGAGGGTTTGGACTGAAGCTGGATGAGTGACACAGGATCGAACCACTTTGGCTGTAACTCTTCCTTCTATATCAATAAAGTTGTTTGTTCCTTTTCCCATATTCTTGTTCACATCTATGATGCATATATGTTTCAATGTTGTTGATTTCATTAGTTTAGAGTTGATAGGTTGTCTGCTTTGATTGTTGTCATCTTCTGTTGTTGTTGGCAGCTACCAATTGACCAGATTCAGTTCAAGTGGGAGCAATGGGAGCAATTCAAAGGAGATCAAAGGAAGTGGAAGGTTACAAGTAAGTTCCTTCATCTCATCTATCTATTGTAGGAAAAGGGTAAATCATTTTCTTTCTGTTGTTCTAAGTGTAACTGCCCACTTAGGGAAACTGTACTTATCTGTAGGTACAAATTCCATATAACACCTGGTAGCATCAAACATTGTTTCGACCTTGGGTATTTTTGTTCAAGATATAATCAATAAGTTTGTTGCAGAGAAATTTTGGAAGAATTATTCCTACTTTTTTTAAAATTGAGAAGATATCATTTTAATTTTTGTATTAACTCACTTCCAAAACCCTCATTCTAATTATGAGTTTATTACACATTCAACCCTTCCCATTATTTGTTCCTAGTATTAGCCTAATGTTTAAAACCCTCATTCATGAATTAAAAACCCTGCGGTTACTAATATAAAGATACCTAAACCCTGATTACAATTACAAATTTTTTATACGCACATGCCTCTCCCAACTCTTACTCATTATGCCAATTCAAAAATAAAACCCTCATGTATTCTTCCCAATGTAAATTTATGCATTTTTACCTATTTTTCTTTATTATTCCCATTTTATAGCTACAACTATAATCGTTTTTTGGAAGTCCTACTTATGTAAGAAGCATGTATAATTCCCTTTGCATCCATATTACTATACTTCCATGCAATTATTAAAACCTCTGTCAATTCTGAATGTGATAGGGAAAAATGATCGAACCTACATGAAAAGACAATTTTATTTTTTTTTTCAGAAGAAAAGGAGAAAGAAAAAGAAAAAGAAAAGATGGAACGAAAATGGGAATAACCCAAATTGTTAAAGACAAATTTCTAAGAAAATTGTTATAGGTTTTATTCTATTGTTCCATTTTAGTTTTGATTTGTTCAACTAAAATCGTCATCTCGCCCCACCAACCACTTTCCTATTTTCATGAGTATTGATCTAAGTTTTAAATTCATATTTGTTGTAGTAGTGTAAAAGGGAGATGTGTTGATGCATCAACTTACTTTGTTTATATTGTTGTTAATATTTTGATTTATTTGCATAAATGAGTTCTAATTCAAGAAGGCAGAGAAGAGGTCAAGGAATGGGAAACGTATCCCCTAGTTTATAGGATACTGGGAGAAACAAAAAGATTCGTTTCGTTAGATGGCCACTACTAGACATTTATTCCTTGAGTCTCCCGATTTTCCTTATTATCCTTCTATTTATCATAGTAGAGCTTCCCCTCCTTTGAGGCCTCACCCAAAATTCATGGAATTCCTATTCAAGAACCGAGCAACAATGCCTCGAATAATGCTGATGGTTGGAAACATGTTCCAATTCCACCTAATGTAGAAGATAAAGATTGGGGAAAATACCCCAATAACATTGTTCATCATGTATCTTCTCATCCACATTCTCTTTCCACTCATACAAAATCTTTTCCATCTAAAGAACTTAGCCTTAACTCTAAACATGGGAATGAAACTCCTCCTACAGCAAGTACTCATGTCAATCTTATTGATATTCTTGTTGGTAAAATTGTTGGTGTTGCACATTCTTCCTCCAAAATCGTTGATTCTAAAAAACCGCATGTGAGATAATCCCATTCTAAGAAAAATTCTCCTAAAACTAAATGTCCAAATCCCATTCCTATGTCTACTGCTACTTCTACAAAAATATCTGATAAAGAAGAACAGATTGGTACTCAACAATTAATGATTTAATTGGAGAATGTTTGTCTTGAGCAGATCATAATTATCTGTCCTTTTCATATATATTTTGATGGGTTCACTTGCATATTTAATTTTTTTACTATGGCATAGATCATATAAAGAACAATAGATTGTTACTCAGTAGTTAATGATTTAAATGGGAAAATGTTTGTCTTGATAAATTCATAATTATGCTTCTTTTGCATATAGATTTTGATGGGTTGACTTGTAGATTTATTTTTTTGATTATGGCATAATTTTGATGGCAGTATTCGGTAATTTTGATGATCATCATATGTGAAAATCCATGTACTCTTTTTGTATATTATTATATATACATATTTTATCTATTTGATGATTTCAATTTTGATAATGCATGCCTATGTGTACGTCAAATGGAAAAACCATGCATTTTGATTTAAATAAATGATTATATGAAATATTATGATGTCAATGGATGTGGGTCCTCCCTCCCCTTATTCATGTGATAATTATTATTTTTTAAGAGTGCAATATTTATTTTGTTTCACCCTTTTATCTATTCAAAATTTTATAAATTAATGAAATTAAACATAAATAAAGAGATAGTTACATAACTATCATGGAAGTTGTTCAACTATAAATATGTGCTTGAAAGAGGAAAACATAATTCGCATAGTATTGTATGATACAATAATTTCACTTCAATTTTGATAATTTGCTATATTATTTAGGTATTTAAATCTCATAAACACTTGTTAATAAGGCTTCTTTTAAATAGTGGCATTGATAGAGGTTTGAAAGTTTTACTTGTTGAGAAAGTATTATTTATTTTGGTTATTGATGATTTAAAATTGTTGTATATTTGTAAGTACTGATATATTGGTATTTTGTGGAGTAGCATACCAGTGTAGTATCTAACTGAGCTAGTAGTAGCAAGGTCAAGGCTAATTTATTGTTCACTACTACTTACATTTGGCTTATACAGTCATTAAACGTAGTCATTTTTCAAGAAGCTCTTATTATAGATTATTTAATCTGTAAATTTTGTGCCTATTATTTTTAAATTATGGTATGTTCCATGCTTACAAAATTTTACTTCTTCTCTTCTTATTAACCACAGATTAGCAATCACATACATCAAGTAAAGTGCAGATAGAACATTAAACAATCAACAGAAAACAAGCCAAGACAAGCGTTGGGTCCCTATAATACTAGTGTTTCCCCCATTACTATTGTAGTTGTATCCCTTATTAATATTTTGGTGCCCGTATTGTCCCCATATTCTTATTATTGTGCCCCATAGAATCCCTTTATTGTTATTTTTGTGCCTTTATATTATTATTGTTAGGTCAGGTTGGTTATATTGTGACCCCTTAGACTCTTATATATAGAAAGGAGGTTTTTTCATTTGAATCATCCAAGAATTATTCACTTGTGTAATGTAAATGGGGTTGCCCCCTCGAAGAGGCTGAATTCTAAGGTGTTGATCTATCTTTTCTATCTTTTTGTGAGTTGTTTGCATAACATTTGGTATCGGAGCTTTGGATTATAGGTTTCACTACTCCAAATAGGGCATCATGGAATTTGTGCTATAACTTTTTTCTGAGATGTTTCAGATGCTAAAAATAAAACCCATTTGGGCTGAAATGGTTCTGAACCTCAGGTCCAAATTTCAGATATTTTTGTGCTATATTTGCATAGATATGACCTGAGGAAGTTAGTCTTTTTGTAGACTCCTGAATTACATTACAAACAGGTGACCTTGGTAAAATCATCATAACTTTTGTTTCGAGCATCATATTGCAATTTCGTAAGTTGTTACAGAAAGAGGACAGGCTGTAGCTTCCTGTGTATATTTTTTTAGACTCAAAGGTCAAAACAGTGACATGTGACTCTTCATACAATTTCACTCTTCTGAAAAGGTATATAATCAGGTCATCTTGGGAGATTGTGCATGACTCTTTCTTGGAGAATCTAAATTCGATTATACTGGTGGAATTAGAAAGAGTACTCGGAGGTCTACTGTAGGTCACAATTTCATAATTGGGTGATCCAAAATTACAGAGATACATCAGATTCAATATCGAGCTCCTATAAAGTGAGAAAAGGTGTGTAATTTTTTTAATTTTGCATAAGATTGGTTTGAAAAATTAGTTTGAAGGAATTCAAAGGTAATAGAGAAGAATTATTAGCATTAATTAATGCCTCGAAGAAAGAAAATTGAAACACCTAGTAAGCAACCTGAAAGCTCTAGCATGACTCATGAAGAAGAGGAAGAAATGCAACATGATATATACAAATTTCAAGACCAAGTACAACAAATTTCACTCTCACTAAAGGTAAATGAAGCCAAGATGAATGATGTGGAAGCTAAGATGAATGGCATGGATGCTAAGATGGAAGCTAAGATGAATGGCATCGACGATAAAATGGAAGAATTGAAGATAAATTTGAATAAGTTGCTACAAGAAATGGTCACTAATGGTGAAAGTGTAGTAAAGGAAACTCATGATCGGAACAAAAGAAATGTTAATCATGATTTCATAGACTCTAATGCTGGATTGAAGACCCACCATATTCCAAAAATCGATATGAGAAAGTTTGATGGCAAGGATCCCACAACATGGATACTACAGATGGAGCAATTTTTCGATCTCCATAATGTGCAAAACACACAAAAGGTACGTATTGCAACTTTATATTTGGAACCAAATCAGTTCATGTGGTATCAATGGCTTTTCTCTCATAAACAAATTGTCACTTGGGCAATTTTTACGGAAGAATTGAGAACACATTATGAGGATACAAAAAGAAACACCTTTTTTAGCCAGTTGATAAGTCTCAAACAAAAGGGTTCAATGATGGAGCACATTGAGGACTTCCAAAAATTGAACATAAGGGTAAAATATATCCCAGAGGAGCATTGGATTGATGTGTTCATAGGGAATTTGAAGGATAATATCCAACATGAGGTTCACCTTTGGGAACCTGATTCACTAGAGAAGGCATTTAGGTTAGCAAGAAAAATGGAAAGCAAAATTATGGCAACCAAGAAGCCTACTACTCACAATTATAAAGATGGAAGTGTTGTTGCTCCTAGCCTTCCACAACCTATAAGGTTGACAACACAACAATTGGAAGAAAAAAGAGAAAAATGGCTTTGTTGCAGTTGTCATAGCAAATACACTAAAGGTCATAAGTGTGCTAAGAAGAAATTATTCTACATAGATTGTGAAGAGGAGGAAGAAAAGGAACAAGAAATGTCAAAAGAAGAGGATATACTCCAGAAACAACCCCTAGATAAAGAAGAAATGAATCTGACCATATCTTGTAATGCATTGGTTGGAATTACCACTCCTCAAACTATCAAGATAGAAGGACATATCGAGAAGTTGATTGATTCAGGAAGTACCGACAATTTTATTCATTGTAAGATAGCAAAAGAAATGAATTGCTTCCTATATCCAGCACCAGAGTGTCAAGTAATGGTTGCAAGTGGAGTATCCATAAATTTCTCTAGAAAGTGCCATAACATCAAGCTATCCATGGTAGAATGTGTATTTAATAGCCCAATTCTTTCCATTCCAATGGGAGGTATTGATGTTGTACTAGGAGTCCAATGGCTACAATCCTTGGGTACAATAGCTTTTAATTTTCAAGAACTTTTCATGAAATTTTCTATGGATGGAAATGAAGTTGAATTAAGGGGCATTGTAGGGAAACCGGGAAAGATAATCAATTCTAACGGTATGACAAAGCTTCTAATAAAGGAACAATGAGGTGTAATTTCATAATTGTGTCCGCTAGATGTTTCCACATCAAAATCACCTATTTCTCTAGATCTCCAAAAAGTCTTGGATAATCATTCCAAGGTATTTGAGACTCCAAAAGGTCTCCCACCTATTTGTGATCAAGATCATGCTATTCATTTGATTCCAGGAAGTGTTCCTCCAAACATCAGGCTGTACATATATCCTTATGCCCAAAAGAGTGAAATTGAACGTATGGTTACAGAAATGATAGAGGCTGGTATAATTCAACCTAGTCAAAGTTCTTTCTGTACTCAAGTAGTATTGGTGCACAAGAAGGATGGATCATGGCGCATGTGTCTGGATTATAGGGATCTCAACAAGCTCATTATTAAAGACAAATTTCCCATTCCTGTTATTGATGAATTATTGGATGAATTGCATGGATCAATTTACTTAACCAAGTTGGATCTTCATTCAGGATATCATCAAATCAAAATGAAGATTGAAGACATTCCAAAAACAACATTTAGAACTCACGAGGGTCATTATGAATTTTTGGTCATGCCTTTTGGCCTTACCAATGCACCTTCTACATTTCATGGTTTGATGAATTCC
>APFE031595850.1:0-10465 GCA_000404065.3 Pinus taeda | reverse complement strand
GTTCATTTCTCCAAATTGGCATAGAACTTGTGTTGCCACAGTGTTTGGAGAACCTTTCGGATGTGGTGGAGGTTCTCTTCCCAACTCTGGCTAAACATCCGGATCTCATCCAAGTATACGCCAACAAATGAGTTGTTGAATGGCTTCAAGATGTCATCCATCAACCCAATGAAGGTTTCAGGAGCATCAATCAACCTAAAAGGCATAACCAACCATACAAAAATTCCCTCCTTGGATTTGAAGGAAGTCTTCCACACATCAGATTGTTCGATTGGTATCTAGTGATATCTAGACTTCAATTCGATCTTGCTAAAATATTCCCCCCTTGAGTTGGTACAGAAGGTCATCAATCCATGGAACCATGTACTTATTCGAGACAACGATCTTGTTCAGCACCCAATAGTAAATACAAAGTCCCCAAGTCCCATCGTTCTTCTATACCAATAGGATCGGGCTCCCACAGGGTGATGAATTCAGCCAGATGTGACGTTTTTGCAGAAACTCTTGAATCTGCCTCTTGATTTCATCATTTTCCAGAAAAAAACACTGATAGATTGGTTCATTGGGCAATGTCCCACCTGGGGTCAGATCAATGGAGTGCTTGACCTGACAATGCACAGACACCCTTGCAGGGGAGGTGATGATTTCCTCATACTCCTCCATGACCTTTTCCATCTGTTGTTGTCGTGTGGACAGGCCCTGTTTGGAGGTCGTGGCCACTGTCTTCTTCTTTCCCTCACAACGTATCATGAGGAAAAAAAAATTCCACGTTTTCGAAATAAGCTTATTGAATTGTTTTTATGTAACCAAAGAGATGGTAGTAGGTAGTGCTACCTTCGTTATCATGTACAACTTATATCCCAAGGTAACAATAATAGTCTGAGGTTGTGACTCATATACAACATGTCACTTCCACAAGTATGGTGAGCCTAAAAATACATCACAAACATCAAGGGGAGCAACGTCACATAATACCTCATTCTTGAAGGGCTTGATGTTGTATGGAAGGCGACACTATTGGCTGATGTGAAGGTCCTATCTTTGGTGAAGCCACCCGATGGTGTACGGTTGTGGGTGTGTTTTGGTCAGTAAGCCTAGCCGCTTCACAACCTATATTGAAATGTGGTTCTTTTGGGTTCTACTATCAACAATGAACTCTAGCGGGGAAACCTTTACCCACATATGGGAATGGAAGAGGCACTCCTCCTCTTGATCGTCGGGTTCCTCCTTCTGGATCTTCATGGTGGAGATGGTGGTGTAGGGCTCTACATCGATAATATTCTTCCCTTTTTCATTCCCCTTGTCGAGTTCTAACTCAAATTTAGAACAAGCATCTGATTCAGAAGCCTTCATCTTAGCCACCAATGACTGCTTTGACTGACACTCACTTGTGTTGTGGGTGGAGCTCTTATGCCACTCACACCACTTTCTTGTGTCCTTCTTCAGCTTTGCATTGTTTTTCTTTTCATACGGCTTTAGTAGGTTGTCTTAGGACACCCTACCTTAGCTTTATCCTTTGTTCTGTAGTTTGGGGGTACCTTTCCCTTGCTTCATATTCGAAGATCCAAATTCTCGTTTCTTCTGTTTAAGCTTCTGGTTGATCTTGAAATTGGTACGTCGTGTCGACCGAGGATATGTCCTGGAAATCCATCTCATCCTCGATGTACCTATGTAGCCAGTTTTGGTACTTGAGTACCAAATATTTCTCAGAATCCTTGATACCCAACTTCGTGCAAAGGGTATGAAAAATATTGGAAAGCTCTGGCACATCTTGGTCCCTTCACTACTGTAGTGTGGTCCACTTTATGTATTTATCCTCATAGCTCCTGACAAGGTAGTACTACTCCTTGATGGCATCTCGAAATGAATTCCAGGTTGGTGTGGCTAAAAATAGTGAGTGCATACTTTCATCCTTCTACTCATAGTAGGTTTCCCACCAATCCTTGATGTGGGGGGTCTTTGAGAAGAGAAAAAGTAATCTTTTCCTGGCTAGAAAAATCATGAACAAAGAAATATCCTTGTAGCAGATTTAACCATTTATATACGATGTTTGCATCTATTTGGCCCTCAAATATGGGAATGTCAAAGTTTACTTGTACCTTAAAAGGAGTGGTGCCTCTAGAGTGGCTGCTAGATGTGGATGCGTGGCCAGTGGGGAACCGTTGAAGTATTTGGGAAAATTTATCCATCAACTCATTCCTTTGTTTCTCGAGGGCCTCATCAAGCAATATTTTGATACGATCTCTTTCTCCCTCATCTATATTTTCTTCCCACATTGGAGGCCATCGGGATTTGTGAGGTTGTTCTTGTAAAGGTTAGACTAGTTCAAGCTCTAACTCCTTATATCTCGAC
This sequence comes from Pinus taeda, assembly GCA_000404065.3. Taxonomy (NCBI): domain Eukaryota; kingdom Viridiplantae; phylum Streptophyta; class Pinopsida; order Pinales; family Pinaceae; genus Pinus; species Pinus taeda. Next base: position 8,113 of record APFE031595850.1, on the reverse strand, counting down.
CTCGTTGGGGACATGCAAAGAAAAACAGAGAAAGAGAAGACCCTCTGATACCATTCATCTGAATTTAAACAGGAACACAAAAAATTACATATATAACAATAAATCCATAGATGCAGTAAAATAGCACTTCATTTCATTAATATCATATCCTGAAGTATGCTTACAAACAGAATGGAAATAAGACTACCTGGGGCGATGGTAACTTATCTCTGAGAAGAGATATGGCGACTACATGCCTTTGAATTGTGTTACAATGAGACTCAAAGGCCTATTTATTATTGAGAAACAATGGAAAACCCTAAACATCTAAAAGCCTTACCCTAGGAGATGAAGCGCCAAACTATGGGCCTCGTTTGGGTAAAATGGTACATCAACTTCCCAGGGTCGTAACTTTGGCATACGATCTTCATTTGATGCGTACAATACCTCATTAGAAAGATATATCCAAGGAATACAACTTTTTGGTGGATAACATTTGTATATAGTGCACATTGTCCCACATTTTCCAAAAAAAACATCGTTTATGGCCTCTAAACAGCTCCGAAGTTCAGCACCTGAAAAACTGCCAAAAATAGTAAATTGTGCTACAAATAAGGAAACCAAAAAACGTAAAGAAAAAATGGTGGGGGTCCAAGTGGAATAGGTGGGTGGCCACCAATATCTACTTGGATCACAAGGGGAAAGGATTGTGCACTGGAAGTGCGAAGTGTCTAGTTCAAGTCAGACTAGGATGAGCTGCTATGCAATTCTAGGGGTCAAGGAAGGCTATTGGGCTCTAGAATTTCCCAGTGCAACTTCCTTGGAGGATAGTGAATATGAAATGCATAGTTCCAAGTAACAAGGTTAGAAAATTGAGGGTTGAGACTATGTAATGCATAGTTCAGTTAGGGTTTGGTGCAGGTGGGTTGCTTCGTCAAGAAGATTTCAGAAAAGCGACTAAGAGTGCGAGTGAGATAGACTTGTGATGATCTTGAACTTATGACCACACAATTAAGATAATTTGACGACATGAAAACATAGACCATAATATCAACAAGAAATCATTTCCCTTTGTTGACTATCTCATAACAAGAAGAGACAAGTGTAACACTTAATATGGACTTTACAACAACCGTGATGACGCTTGTGCGACAATGATCAAAACTTTGTGTGTGAGTGTTATAGGTGTTTACATAACTAGGACAAATAGTATACATAAAGACCAACCTATGAAACCATAAGAAAAGGTTTGTAAACATGACATATCAGTCAAACACGCCAAAAGAGGACAATTGACCCAACAAGCAAAATGGGTCAGAGAGCTTTAGGAAAGCTCATGAAATGATCTTAATTGTTTGCAAATATCAAGGGGAAGACAAAGGAAGGCTTCAAAATTTGAGTGCAAGCCAAAATTTTGGAGGGTGTTGTAGTGATTATAACACTTGGAACCATAGTCGTTGAATTCCAACATCTCTGTCTTGGTTATTTTCTTCTATGTAGAGCCTTCATTCTTTTGGGATTATTGATTCATCGTGCATATTACCTTTGCTTCCCCACTCACTCCATGGGCAGACATGGTCCCTTGTGTACCTTCTTAGCTAAACACAACATAAGCATCAACATTATCACAATGTTTTAAATTAGGAAGGTTATTTTAGGTTGTGATCTTAAGATTTTCATATTATAGTTTTTCATCTCTAGTGTTGCTCCACTACCAGCAAGCCTAGACAGTACCCTGACAAAGTCACATAGGAACATAAGAATTTCTCAACTACCAATGAGCCTAGACAATACCCTGTTGGAGTTTCTTGCTTCACCTTTCTACATAGGAAGCCTTTCTCTTCTTTCACCTTTATTTATTTAATTTAAGAGAAATGTACATCGACGCTTATTTATTTTGGGGTGGAAGAGGGATCCCAACTGATTGAGAGCAGGAAAGGTTGTTCCTTCATAGAATTATATAAAGACCTATAATTTAGGTTTTCTCATTTAGATTTTCCCCTTCTCCATTTCTACTAGTTTTATGAGCTTGCAAACACCAAAGCAGAAAACTGAGTATAGGCATGAAGTTTCTAGACTGGACACAGGTTCATGGTTAGACCGAAACTCTCCTTATGGATGGATCATATATTCTTTCATAACTTCATTGGCCAAAAGATACAACCAACACAAGGAATATGGATAAAAGGTTATCCAAGCATTGCAGTGTCACAAGAATCCTTGAACTTTATCCACACGCATATTTGGAAGCCACAACACAGTAAGGCACAATACTTATTTACATAACAAACAACACAAACTGAAGAAAAATGTAAACAACAACAACAAAAAACGAAAGACAATGTACATAGTGTGGGGCACAGCCTGGGATATTAATTGGCAATATTGATTTAAGTCTTCGCCATTGACAAGGAGGGATTCAATCTTCTTGTCAAATGACTGAAGATGATACATGTGTTGACCAATATTTTCGTGGACTGTGTAAGGACCAATGCGTAGGGACCGAAACATAGTATGTTTTCCTTTGTCCTCGTGGGCTTTGTCTCACTTCAAGACTAAGTCACCGACATTGAAGATATTGTTCCCTGTAGGCTTCTATCAAACCATCTATTGATACGACTCTCGTGAAGTGATTTTTTTATTTTTCTTTCAACCTTTCTTCCTATAGCTTGAGCAAAGTGTCCATCCTATGCTGAACTAAATAACATGGCTTGCCTTGGGATTCTTGGAACAATTGGAGAGCACGAAAGTAGATGTTCAGTGGGAAGATGGCTTCTTTTCCATATACCAAGAAGGGGGGCTATTCAAAGAATGCATAGGCATGACTCAGTCACCCCATAAGGCATTCACTAAAGTAGAGTGATAGTTTCAATGTTCAGAGAATATGGTCTTTTTGATGATACATATGAGGTTCTTATTTGTGGATTCAGTAAGACCATTCCCCTATGGATATTAATTATAATAATGTTTCAACATGATACCATTTTCCAATGCAAAATAATAAAGCTTTAATGAGGAAACATATGTTGCATTGTTCAAAACAAGTGACGTAGAAATGTCAATCTTGGAGATGATATTCTGTTACAGGAAGCTAATGACTTCCTGATTATTCACTTTTTTGGCGGAACTACCTTTGTCCACCACGTAAAATAATATATAGTAGATAGAATATAATAGTGCTACTTTAATGAGTGAGGGAAAATTTCCCCAATGGTATCCAAACTACACTGTTAAAATGGTTCTTCTACTGCCATGGTCTACAGCGGGGCGGTTGACTTCTAATTTATGTTGGCACACCTCTGATAGACTGAACACTTGTGGGCATACACATGAGCATCCTTCAATAATATTGGCTAGTAGTAAGTTACCTACATGGCCTTATGCATTTTAGTGTTTCCTAGGAAGTGTCCCCCAGCTGGTATGTCGTGGAGATCATGTAAAACCTTTTTTTGAATCATGTGCCTCTAGACATGTGAGAAATATCCCATTGTGGTGCTTCCTGAACAACACCTGATGCACCAAATGATATGACAATGCTTTGAGTCTGATGCCCTCTTCTACCACATAGAGAAGTGGGAGGGTATGGTGCCATGCTCAGGGTATTAGCATACATCTGCATACCAAATTTGTTTATCCAAAGTGAGAGAGGCTCAGTCAATGTTGTACATTTTGTTCTCTTTCTCCCATCCCACAAGCATTCTTCTTCCTTTTTTGTGTTGACTTCTTTTGCTTCTAACTTGAAAAGACCATGACCCTTGATGGTTTGAACTGGCTTGATGTCAAGATCATATTCTTGTAATTTGGTCATCCAACATTCCCTTCTTTCACCTAGCTCTTGTTGAACAAGTTGCGACCTGACTACTAGTTGTGGAACAAAGATAATACAATGGTTTTTCAAAAGATAGGGTATGAAGTGTTTTACCACATTGTACATTGCATAATCTTGTTTTTCCATGGTGGGGTAATTGAGCTTTTGTCCCTGTAGGCTTGTACTCATGAAGGAGATAGGTTTTTAGCTGTTCAACTCATCCTTCCGAGTGAGAACAATAGCAAGAGAGGTGTTGGAAGCAAAATTTTAGAGAAGGAAGTATTTTCTGAAGTCTATGTTGTACAATGCAGGTGCTTTTGCTATAACTTACTTAATATGGGTGAATGTGTCATTTTCCCTTTTATCCCATTTATAGGTTGTGTCTTTCTTCATCATATCCTTTATTGGTTTAACAATCTGAGCATAGTGAGAGATGAACTTTCTAAGGAAGTTAATATTCCCAAAGAAAGACTGCCTGGATTTCTCTTTCATTGGGTGGGGAATCTATGTGATGGTATGAAGCCTATCTAGATCTACCTTGATCCCACTTTTAACATTGATGTGTCCAAGAGGGTTACCCTCGCACACTGCAAAGATACTCTTCTTAACACTCAAGGATATCCCATATTTCTAGCATCGCTCAAAAATATTCTTCAAATGGTGTAGGTGCTTTGACCTCTGTTTGGAAAATAGTCACATCATCGAGCTAAACCACTATGCTCTATCTAGTAAGTCCATGGAAGGGGATGTACATTACACATTAGAACGTTGCACCATCATTGACAAACCCAAACGACATTCACTGAAATGCGAACATGCCCCACTTTATTCGGAATGCATATTTTAATCTGGCAGGCTCTACTACCAGAACCTGGCTGCAACCAAAACATCCTTGAAGAAAAGAAACCATTTCAGCCCATCTACTCCACGGATGACACTGGGTAATTGTCCTTGCCTAAGGCGCTGTTGATATTGCGAACACAGGCAAATCTCCCTAGACTTCATTCTCACATGGACTAAGCTTAATACCCACATTGAATGTCGCACCTTGTAAATGGTTTGAGCATCCAACAATTTATTCAATTCCTTCTGTATGAGGAGCTAAAGCGTTGGGTGAACTTTTCTTAATTTCTGCTGAAATGGTTTGGCCACTTCCTTGATTTCTATCACATGTTGGATTATTCACGTGTCATATGTCTTGAGATCATTGTATGTCCATGCAAGGACATCTTGGTACTGCTTGAATATGTGGATGAAGACTTGCCTCTCTTGTGGTGTGCAACAAGTACCAATATTAACATACTTCAGATCTTGCTTAGCTCATAGATTGATTTTCTCATCCAACAATCTAGAACTGTGGGTCTTGGCATTCATAGGTCCTTGAAAGTGGTTTTGCAGATCATACATCTTTTCCAGTGATACCACACCCTTAAGGATGAGGATTTCTTTGCTTGCGCTCGTTGTGTCATGTAGTGTCTGTAGTGTTGGCCATAAATTACAGTATTTGTTGGTCGTCATAAGAAATGCGTAATTTATTTATGTTATCTGGGACAGATTGTTTATACATAATTTCAACAAAAATTCGTCCCATAAAGGTAACATCCTAACAACTGTGTTTTTCAAGGCATCCATAGTTGCGTTACACATTCTTAGTACTGAAATGATATTAAAAGCTTGGAAGTGAGAGATGAGTCGCCATACCTCTTGTTGGTAACTCTTAAGGTTAGGTGACACACAATGTATAGTGTTACGTACCTGACACACCACGATCTCATAGTCACCTACCACTTTTAGGACCACAACATTGAATTCAATGGCTTCCTTTAAGCCCAAGACGAGTGATTCATAATTTATAGTGTTGTTCATGCACTCAAATACCAACCGACTAGAGATTAAATGTTTCCTCTATAGTGGGTCTATTAAAACAAAACCAGCTCCAGAGCCCTCTTATGTCTTGGATCTGTCAAAGTACATTGTCCACATATCATATGTACAAGGACTGCTTACTACACTAGTAATAATAATTCTACTACTACTAATACCAACAGTACAAGGCTTATTATCGCCAACTGGACATGGAAGGATTTCCAACTGTGCATTGGGGGAGTTGGGGATGGCTCTACGAGATAGCACACCAACTGTGTTTCCAGAAAACAATTTCCAAAACCAAGTTCTATGAAAGCCAATGGCTCATTATGCCATTTAAGGGAGTCAACATGTGCTTCATGTATCTCTTTGACTCTAGAAAAATGTAATTATTCCTACCTCTATATGGAATGCACAAGTGTGACCAGTTTATGGCAAACTATCATTTCAACTTGCTTGACTAGTCTCTACTTAGTAATACCCCATATGCTTCTGGAATGTCCATAATTACAATGTTGATGCATTGATGAACTCGTCTGTCAGCTGATAACTGGATGGTGACATCCTTGAGTTCACCAATTGTTGGAACACAAGTTTTGTCGATCTGAATGGTTTATGCATCTATCCCTTCCCATTTAGCATTGATCTTCCTGGCCATAGATAGTGGCATGAAATTTACCAATGCACTAGAATGATCCAAGCAATTATGCACATTGAATTTTATGATTTCAAATGTTGGAAAGAACAAAGGGAAGTGTGTGTTTGCCTCCAGATGGAGTGCATTAAGCACAAATGCAAGTGAATCGGGAGACTTACTAGATCCCTTATCTGAAGAGGCAACATTATCGTAGAAGTTTGTCCAGGTGCCTATAAAAGGATGTCCCACTGGCTCGTGATCTTGGTAAGTTCAAATAGGGAGATGTTTTCATAAACCCTCTTCATATCTTCTACAATATTGTGATCTATAGTAGCAAGAATGATCGAGGTGTTCATGGATGGGATTGGGTTTATAGTTTCTATTGGAAAGCTTTTATATTTGCGTTTGTGGAAACACTTTTCATTGGAACTATTTCCGTAGACTTGCTTTGAGTGTTTTGTGCTAAGTTAACCTAAGGACTTCATTTTCTTAAAAAAAAAAAATTGAATTTATCTTTGGGCACCTTAGTCACTATGGTCGGCCCTTAACTTCTCAAATTTTTTTGAGTACTCTACTTCTGGGCTAGATCATCACTCGGAGGTTCCTTATTAGCAATAATTTTTTGGGTTGTGAGAGCAGAATGATACATGTTTACTGTATGACTAGTGCATGGAGCTTCATCAGACGCAACAACTTCTTCCTCCTCTTGATCGGGATCAGCCTATTCCTCAACCATGACTGTGTCCACAATCTGTGCAAAGATTTTTCTTGTGAGTTGGTTCCACTTGTTGACATTATGGCATAGGTTTGGAGCTATGGCACAGGTGTTGTCCTTTATGGCAACTCAACTTGGTGACAGATCTTAGTTTAGGCGCCCAGAAAGAAGAAAAAGTGATATACGCAGGTTCATCTAGACTAAGATGCGTATACACGCAGGTTATACGTTACAAAAGCACGTATATGTTGGGAAACTTACTTTTGGTCCATGGTAGTTAGTTCTTGGGAATTGAAACTATGTTTTGGACCATGGCGTCTCGTTAGATGTGTTGATCCCTAGCTTTGGGTTCATGGTATTGAAATGTTATGGTTTTGGACCATGGTATTGAGGAAGGCCTAAGACTATGAAAGAGGAAGGAGATCTTGTGGCAATGGGGCATCTGAATTATTATTGAATATCTAATAAAGGGCTAGAGCTGGTATATTGGTAATTGGGTTGTGATGCAGATCTGGATCTGAATGAAGGAGGAACCTTAGCGCAAAAGGGATAAGTTCTATTCATGGGTCATAATATTTAAGCTTGAATGATAGTATCTTTGTTTGATATTGATCTGCTAGATGTGGCGCTTGCTCGATCTATAAGTCTGATAATCTAGGTTAATTAGTGATTGAATCTATGAAAGAGTGAATTTTCCTTTATAGATCTGTATGCAGGTTCAGTGAAGCGAAGGTGCGTATACACGCAGTTTCAGCAAAGTCAAGACGTGTATATGCAGGTTGTTCCATACGCAGAGGCATATGCACGCTAGTTTCAGGCTGTTGAAATAGCGTATATACTCTAAATTGTGATCTAGTTGCTTCTGTATATTGTTGTTGTGTTCTGGGTTCTGTTTTCTGGTGTGTTGTTTCTTGTACTGTGTTTTGGGTACAGCTGTCAGAGAAGTATCTACTTGATTCAGATCTAAAGGAGATTGGTTGATGAAGAAATTCTTGATGATTGATTGATGTTCATGGATCCAGTCTGAAAATTTATGAAACGTGGTCCCTGGAAGAAAGAGAAGGTTGTAGCCTTCATAGGCCAGCACCTACGTACTAGTATCTTGGCT
>APFE031595849.1:6637-23793 GCA_000404065.3 Pinus taeda | reverse complement strand
GTCGTCCAATCAAGGGAAAGTTTTTAAGCAAAGCTATTTATGAGAAGGAAATGTTGGCAATACTCCATGCACCTAAGAAATGGCGACCCTATCTAATGGGAAGACACTTCAAGGTAAAAACGGATCATGATAGCCTTAAATACTTTTTAGAACAAAGATTATCCTCTGAAGAGCAACAAAGGTGGGTCACAAAGATGTTGGGTTATGACTTTGAAATCATCTACAAAAAAGGGAAGCAAAATGTGGTGGCAGATGCACTCTCAAGAAAGGATGAGGATGTGGAAGCATTGTTGTGTGCCATTTCTATTATCCAACCAGATTGGATAAACGAAGCAAGGGAGCAATGGAAGAATGATGAAGAAGTGTGGGCACTTATTCATTCGAAAGTTACAACAAAATTCTAGTACGTCGGATACATTTAGCTGGAAAAATGATTCGTTATGGTACAAAGATCGCATATACCTCTATAAGAATTCCCAGCTAAAACAAAAGATTCTTATGGAATTGCACACTTCTCCCTTAGGAGGGCACTCAGGATTTTTAAAAACTTACCACAGGGTTAAGAAGGAATTTTTTTGGGAGGGCCTTCAATCAGATATTCAAAAGTTTGTGGCGAAATGTTTAGTTTGCCAACAAAATAAAGTTGAAACAATTAAGACATCGGGTCTATTACAACCTTTATCCATTCCAAGCCAATGTTGGGAGGAGGTTTCAGTGGATTTGATCACAGGTTTACCCAAGTCTGAGGGAAAGAGTGTCATCATGGTGGTAGTTGACAGACTTACCAAGTATGCACACTTTTGTGCATTATCACATCCATTTAAAGCCAATATAGTTTCCACGGCATTTATGGAAACAATTCAAAAGCTACATGGAAATCCAAAGATTATTGTAAGTGACAGAGATCCCATTTTCACTGGAAATTTTTGGACAGAATTATTTTCTTGTCTTGGTACTCAGTTAGCTCATAGCTCATCTTATCATCCTCAATCTGATGGGCAAACTTAGATAGTAAACAAATGTTTGGAAGGATATCTTCGTTGCTTTGTATCTGATAAACAGACACAATGGGTCAAATGGTTGCCTCTGGCTGAATGGTGGTATAACACTTCCTTCCATACAGCAACAAAAATGACCCCATTTTTGGCACTTTATGGGTATGGACCACCATCCATCACATCATATTTAAGAGAAAATTCTAAGGTTCAAGTAGTGGAACATCACATCGAACATCAACAACAAGTCCTGAAACTCTTAAAGGATAACCTCGTGTTGGCACAAAATAGAATGAACAACAGGCAGATCAACATCGCAGTGAAAGAAGTTTTGATGTAGGTGATTGGGTATTCCTACGGCTACAACCATATAAGCAAATGTCCCTCAAGCAAGCTAAGAAGGATAATAAATTATCACCAAAGTATTATGGTCCGTACAAGGTGTTGCAAAAGATTGGTACTAAGGCATACAAATTGGAGCTTCCTGCAGCTTCTCGATTGCACCCAGTTTTCCATGTTTCATGTTTAAAGAAGGTTATAGGTGACAAGCTCCCAGTTCAAACAATATTGCCAGAACTTGACGAGGAGGGAAAAATTATATTGGAACCGGAAGCTGTCACAGAAACAAGATCTCGACGACTACGAAATCGATCAATTTCAGAGTATCTTATCAAGTGGAAGAACTTATCTGTGGAAGATTCCACATGGGAGGATGAGAATTTTATACAGAAGTATCCAAAACTACTCAAGCGTTGAGGACAACACTTTTTTTTAAGGAGGGGCATGTTGGGTCCCTATAATACTAGTGATTACCCCATTACTATGGTAGTTGTACCCCTTATTAATATTGTTGTGCCCCTATTGCCCCCATTTTGTTATTACTATGCCCCATAGAATCCCTCTATTGTTATTTGTGTGGCTTTATATTATTATTATTAGGTCGGTTGGGTTATGTTGTGACTCCTTAGACTCCTATATATAGAAAGGAGGTTTTGTCATTTGTATCATCCAAGAATTATTCATTTATGTAATGTAAAGGAGGTTGCCCCCTCGAAGAGGCTGAATTCTAAAGCGTTGATCTATCTTTTCTATCTTTTCTTGAGCTGGTTGCATAACAAGAAAACAGAGCACAAAGGGGGCCATGTAAACCCAAGGCTAAGGTTACACCCAGAGTAGTTTTAAATGATCTTGCTTTGCAGGTGCACAGGGACCACATGTGAACCTATGCTATCATTTATAAATTCATGAGATTATGGCCCACTGAAAAGGCACTACAAGCGTGGATTAAATACCATTGGAAACCAAAAGGAGGTATAGACCTACGTCTTGGGTCAAAGGGTTTCTTCATTGTGGTCTTTACAAATATCGAGGACAAAGACAAGGTGTTTGAAGGAGGGCCCTATGCTTATGCAGCTGTAAGCCTCTACATGTGGCCATGGATGATGAATTCTGTCACAGAGCGAGAGACTTTCACTTTGGTCCCGGTCTGGGTAAGACTCTACTCCCTACCTCTTGATTACTGGAAAAGTGAATCGTTATATACCATAGGAAACAAATTAGGGCATTTTGTCAAAGCATCTAAGGCCCCCAAAAGGGGAAAATATACTTCCTTTGCACGAATATGTGTGGAGATGGATATCTCCGGAGCTCTACCAAATGAGGTCATCTTGGAAGTTTTTGATGAAGAATGGGTACAAATAGTAGATTATGAACATATTCCTTTTAGATGTCATAAGAGCCATGAGCATGGGCACCTACTTAGAGACTGCCCTCTCAGTAAAATAGAGAATAAAAGTAAAGCTACCACAGTGAAAGATACTGAAAACTTTCACAAAGTGGGATACAAAGGAAAAGGAGGTAAAAGGGGGCCAAAGCAACATCAAACAGAAGGGAAACAGACCAGTTTGAATAGGTTCCAAGTACTTGAATATGAGGAAGAGATAACAAAGGCAGATCAAGAAATGGAAGGTAGCCCAAGGGAGAAGGAGAAAGAAGAAAATAGTGAACAAACAAAAGTTATTAATAAATAGAAAGAGACTACATTGAGTGATGGAGAACTAGAAATGGACCAAGAAATGAACCAAAGTGAGATGGATATGGAGGATCATGAACTATAGGATATTCTTGATAGATAAAACCTAGATCTGGAAGGGTTCTTGAAACAGGGGACCATGGGAAGGGTAGACTCACTACCTCAAGAAGAGTTCAACAGAGTACATCAGTTGTTCCTATGGAAAACAAGCCAAAGGGTTGGAAAGGAAAAGAAACAATGAAAGGCAGGGAAACAAAGGTGTGAAAACTATGAAAACCACACCAGGATTAGCTCCTAGAAACCCAGGAAAGAAAAGAGGCAGAAAAATGCAGAATGAGTTATTGATGGAATGTGGAAAACTAATGATAGATTCAGGTAAGATGAAAGACCTAACTAGCTACTCCTTTACAAATCTTTCATAATGAAGTTCACATCTTGGAATATCAAAGGTCTAGGTAGTAAAATGAAACAAAGATTAATTAGCAATAGAATGAAACAAGAAGCTTCAGATATGATCTTTATCCAGGAAACTAAATGTTCCATTCAAAAAATAAAAGAAATTCATGGCAAATGGCTCAATAAATTTGAGTTTCTAGAATTCAAAGCATATAATACAACAGGATGCATACTCACTCTTTGGAACCCCCAAAAGATTGGCATAATAGATGCCGAGGCATCTAGGAATTATTTATCAGTGGTTATTCAACTTGTGGGAGATAGGGAGACTTATCTAGTCACGAATGTTTATGGCCCCCAAAGACTAGATGATAAACTCAGGTTTCTAGATTCTCTTATGGAACTAAGATATAGACATGTAGGAGTACCATGGATCATGGGTGGGGATTTCAACATGATCAAATCACTTTTGGAAAAAAAGGGGGAACTAGAAATTTAAGCAAAGACTCTATAGCATTTCAAACTTTTATAGACAATATGAAGCTAGTTGACATTGATATGGGTAATGACCTCTTTACATGGAAAAATAAGAGAGGAGGAGAGTCTCAAGTTGCCTCAAATTTAGACAGATTCATAATTTTAGAGGACCTTATGCTCACCAACAAGGAAATGATAGTGAGAATTCTCCCCTTTGGAGGCTCGGACCATTGGCCTGTACAACTTGAGGTACATGGCATTGGCACCCCCAAGAATAGACCTTTTAGATTTGAGAATATCTGGCTCACCCACCCAGATTTCATTAGCAATATTGCAAAATGGTGGACAGAAGATCTGCATATTCAGGGTACAAAAATGTTTTTGCTACACAAAAGACTAAAACACATCAAGCTCAGACTCAAACACTGGAACAAGAATGAATTTGGCAATTTTTTTGAAGTGAAAAAAGCTACTGAAGACAAAATGCAAGAACTCAATCAAGCCGTTATCATGGATGGCTTTGATAGAGTCAGAAATGATCAAGTCACCAAACATCAGCAAGACTGGGAGAACTTATGTAAATGAGAGGAAATATTTTGGAGACAAAAATCTAGAGTTCAATGGCTACAAGAAGGGGAACGAAACTCTAGATTTTTCCACAGATCCACCATTGCGAACAGATCTCATAATAGGATCTCTTCGATCAAGGACGAGGGAGGTGTACAAGATAATATCGAAAGTTGTTGCCAATAGATTCAAACCCCTTCTTCCTACTCGAGCTTCTATGGAGCAATCAGGTTATGTGGAGGGTAGCCAAATTCTCAATAACATCATTCAAGTGCATGAGGTGGTGCATTCATTGTTAAGAAATAGGAAGGCAGGAATGATTATGCAATTGGACCTAGCAAAAGCTTATTATAAGTTGAATTGGACCTATATTAGAAGGGTCCTTCTAGCCTTTGGATTTGATCATAACTAGGTAAGATGGGTTATGGCACTGGTAACTTCTTCTAGCTTTTCAATTCTGGTTAATGGTTCTCCTTCCAAGACTTGTACTCCTTCAAGAGGCCTCAGACAGGGAGATCCGATCTCTCCCTTTCTCTTTATCCTCATGATGGAAGGACTTGGTCGGTCTATCAAGCATGTGAAAGAAGATGGTTACATCAAGGGTCTCCAACTTTTTGAGATTGGATAGGCTTTGACCCATCAACAATTTGTTGATGACACTATGCTGCAGGGAATCCCCATGGTCAAAGAAGCACTTGCTTATAAACAAATCCTATGTGACTTTGCCATGGCTACAGGTATGGAGGTAAATCTCTCCAAATCTAATATTTTTTTCTTTAATAGTAATATTGCTATTCAGAGAAATATATCCAGAATTCTGGGAAATATATCCTTCCTTCCAAATACCTAGGGGTTCCTCTAACTGATAAACCTTTGGACAAGAGCATTTGGGAGCCAGTTATTAATAAGATGCAGGATAAAATCAGGAAATGGACTATTAGATCTTTAAACTTGGCAGGCCGATTGGTGCTTACAAAAACTGTTCTTTAATCAATCCCCGTCTTCATGCTTTCAGCCCTTCCAACTCCAAAAGGAGTTTTGCAACAATTTAGAACCATTCAAAAAGACTTTCTTTGGGGTAAGGGGGAGGAGAGAAAGAAATGGGCCTTGCTACCTAGGATAAGATTTGCAAACCCAAAAACCATGGGGATCTTGGATTGGATGATCCAGATGTACTTAGCAAAGTTTTAGAGGAAAAATTATGGTGGCGTTCGGTAAAAGATTCAAAGGCTTAATGGGCTAGTATCTGGAAAGAAAAATACGCTAGCACTTGGCAAGATAATGATCACATAAGGATGACTGACATCATAAAAAGCTCCTGCATCTAGAATAAGGCCTAGGAGAATAGAGGCTTAGTGCAAAAAAATAGCTTCTGGGAAATCAGAGAGGGAGATCTTGCTTTGTTTTGGGAGGATAAATGGCAACAAAAACCTACACTGTTAAGAGAGGAATTTCTGGACCTCAAGAAAGAAACTAATACCAAAGGGTTACTTAGGGTAAAATATTTTTGGGATCAAATCAATAGGGAAGGAAAATGGAGGATCTGGAAAAATATATAATACAAGGATGATAGCCCCTTGAAAGCAAAAGTGGATGCACCTCTGACAATGTTGGACCAACTTAGATGGGGCAACAATAATGAAGGTACCTTCAATCTTAAGGAGGCAAAGCACATAATCCTTGAGTTGGACTCCAATGTACCAGACAGGGTTTGACAGAACCTATGGAGTCATCAAGGTTGGATGAAAATCAAACTCTTCATGTGGCTGGTACATCATAAGAAAATTTTGACTTGGGAAAACATTTGGAAGAGGGGTGTTCTGGGACCTTCTAGATGCTAGCTCTGTGAAGCCTAAGAGGAAATAATGGAGCACCTTCTCAATAATTTCATTTTCAACTCCAGGTTGTGGGATCCTTTTACCACAATTTTCCAACATACAGACAGGGACAAAGGAAGCATTATCAATACCCTAAATAACTGGAGGCAAATTTCTCTGATTATGAATTTCTTTGCTCAGCTTAGGCTTTAACTCCAAGCTTCATAATATGGAATGTCTGGAAAGAAAGGAACAACAAAATCTTCAAAAATGAAAAAAGTTCCTCCTAACACATTATTGCGCAGATCTTAAGACAACTTAAGGAGATGGTTGGTACTTTAGTGCGAACTTCCCCAAAGAATCCACTTTCAGAAGCTGAAATGTAGATACTTCTTCAATTGGGCATGCAGGGGCTCATACCACAGGGCATGGATAGGAAGGTAATGAAACTGGGCAATAAGCCAGATTACTGGCATCCTCCCCCTCAGGGTTTTCTGAAATACAACATTGATGGGGCCTCAAAAGGCAACCCAGGTATTGCTAGTTTTGGAGGGGTGTTACGGGATGAAAATGGCTGCATCCTTTTTATTTTCCATTGTCATTTGGGAAGAGCTACAAACAATATGGTGGAATTAATGGCACTTGAGCAATGTTTAGATTTCATGAAGCAGGATAATCTCCAGAATATAATAATTGAAGCCAATTCTGAGTTAATCATTAACTCAGTCAAGAGAATATGTTGTGCCACAGAGCCAGAAAAAGTCTCAAGACACTCGAGGCTGCTTCAGGTCTTTCAAAGGATTCAGTTCCACCTATGCTTGCGTACTGTGAGTTTTACTCATGTGCGAAGGATGACTAATAAATTGGTGGACATTCTGGCCAATCAAGGGGTGCTCTGCACCAAACGCAGGGTTAAGTTGAGTTGGCAAGAGATGCCTTAGAATAGATTAAGGGAGCAGTGTCTCGATAAGGCGGACGAGGACAGAACGATGTTTCAAATTAGAGACACAGAGACAGGTTCTAGTTGATTTGGATTCATTATGAAGTGTTATTTCAGTAGTAAGGTCATATTTGGGATGCAGGTCTCTGTCTGCCTCCTCAACCCAAATAAATGCAAAACCAAAAGTCTCAGGTGGAAGTTGCTCGATAGATGGTGTTTCTCGGATGAACGGTTGGAAGGAGGGATTTTCATCTTCCTTTGGCCCATGCGCCCGAGGAGATGGGATGGTGCAAGGGGTCAGAGTCCTGGCTTTCTCGACATATTCAAAACCCCCAAATTACTTCTTGCGGTGGCATTACCGCCCTCGGTGTGGTTTCAGGTTTTTCGCATACCCTTCAAGTAGGGAGTGGTTTTTCGGAGGTGGGAGCGAATCCACTCACCACGCAACACGTGGCCAAGGGTGAGGAGTAAATACCGCCCTCATCGCGTGATATTTCTCGGTGCCTTTAGCTCTTGCGATATGATCCTCAGCCGTAGGATCAAGCGAGGAGAATCCACAGTCAAGAATAAGTGTGCTTGTTGGTGGGTCTGAAATAGAGGTTATGTTTCGTGCTTATCGCATGACCTCACTAGAATCACGCACAAATTGTGAATTTTAGGCAGTTAAAGTGATCGGAGGTTATGACAAAAACAGACTCGATATGATTATTAATTATGGTCTATTGGGATCATCGGGTCCGATTTTTTTGTTAAATGGTGTGCTTGTTGGCCACCTGATTTGATTTTGTTTGCTGGATCTTTGGCAGAGGATCAAACGGTCAGTGAGGGACTGCTTGTTTGGTTTGGTGGGCTCTCAACTTGTGGTATGTGTTATCGTCTTGGGACCATGGACTAGGGTAGGCCTGTCATATTGGTGGGCCTTACCACCTTGGTCGCTTTTGTATACTATTTCTCTTTTTTTTAATTGAATAGAAGGATCCGCTCTTGCATTAACAAAAAAAATATGATTCACCAAGTTTGCGCTTTTCGCTTTATAGGATCAAACTACTCTTCAAATTGAGTGAAATGGCTCCTTGAACCCTAGTAAAACTACCTCACTACACTCAACTCTAATTGACATCTAAAACTCAAGAGAACTCATCTTTTGAACTCAAGTCAAACGCCCTCGCTGAAATGAAGTTAAACTAAGATAAAATCTCCATGAATGCATAGTTTTATTTACTATATTTTACTATAGGAAAAATAGATATTTTTCCTAAGTCAACATTACGAGAAAGTAAGATCATGCTTTAGCTTCACATATAGGTTCTTTTTCCAGATATAGTGCACTTGTAAAGCACTTGTAAATTCAACCGAACCTGTCCATCTCTAAATTTAATTAACAATTGTTATATAAGTGAATGGGTAAATTCTCTTCAAGGGTCAATTTCCAACCCATTTTTGGAAAGGTATTAAAAAGACAGGTGGCATCCATAATGAAAGATGACATATAAAAGGGAATGTTAAAGATGTCAATTCTCTTTTTGGAAAGAACAAGAACACACATGAAGGGAAATGTTACTAGAAAACGTGTAAACCCAATTGAAATAAAAATTGTCCACAACCCTATGGATAAGAGGGACCTAATATAAGATTAATTGTGTGACATCTTTCTTTATGAAGATTCTACATAACACATAAGAAATATAATTGCAAGGAGGGTTTAAAGAAGAAATTGAATGTTTCTCGAAAGACTCTGCCTTGTGCTTATTGGGATCTCTCCTCCATTATTTTATCAAATGGGGAAACATTTCATCAGCCTCACTATATGTTTTTTGAATAAATTTAGAATTATATGTAAAATTTGGTTTAGGAAATTTGTACATGCCCTAGATGTCTTATGACTTGAAAGAATCGATTATTATGCCAGGAGGAGTGATAATCTATTAATTATTAATGTCTACATGCCTGATAGCCCATCATGCTATATAAGGAAACATTCTTAGTCGAGAAACTACCTTGTGTAAGTGAGACTTTGCAACATCCAGAAATGTTTCTTCAAACTCTTTTTTCCTCATTAAGGACTTGCAATATCTTGGATTGCATCAACTAATTATTCCTCAATAACTTTATACATTGCATCCCATGAGGATTTACCCACATATATAGTGATAACTAGGTCTGAAAATAGAAATGCATTAGGGTTTCTGTCATCCAAATATTCTAGAATTGGCCCTAATTACTGTCGGACATGTTTCTTTCTTTTAGTTCTCCCCATGTTATTGAATTTTATAGAACTTGTTGAGTTGGTTCACTAAAAATACCAAATACAGAGTTAGAATGAAACTCTTCAACTTTGAAGGGTGATAATGAAAGTGTCAAGTAATCTGATGCAATGACATTTATTAACTACCAACTCGATAAATTTCTCATGTAGAGTTTAAATGTATCAAATGCAAAAATATAGGAAATTAAACATTAGGGCACATTTATCAATTTGCAAAGTGGTTTAAATGTCCCTGTGAAACTCATAAGTGTTAATTGTGGATATGATGATATTGATGACTTGTCATTCGACATGGTTCCTACATTATGATTTCAGTGTTTTAAGAAATCATTGGGGTGAGGTTTTCGGGGTGATGTGGCAGGGAAAGGCACGTAGGAATTTTTGTGGGCCCATGGGAGAGGTGCACGATAAAGGGAAATAACAAATATGATTCTAAATCACCCTGACAATAAAATCGTGGGAATAATCGAAGGAACCCTTGTTGAAACCTCCAGGGAAATTCTTTTGGGGTTACGTGCAATGGTAAGGAGAAGAAGGTAAAGGAGAAACACTACATGTAAGTGTGTGCAAAGAGAATAGGCATGGAAAATAGGGGCCTAATAGTTCACATCACCCCGATAATAAAATTCCAGAAGATACAAGAGGCGCTTCTAAAGAAATCATTGGGTAAATTGATCTGTGGTGATGTGGCATGTGAACCATGCACACGATCATTTCGTTTATGTGTTATATGCGTTAATTTTTGGCTGTGGTGGCTCTTAAGGGATCAATATTTTTTAATATATACATATATTCTTGACCATGATGATCATTAAATAAAACTAAACTTTATAAAAATATGGAAAATACTTAGAAATTTAGGCATTTTGATTTTTTTTGTTTTTAGTTTTATTTTATCTTTTAGTTTTTATTTTAAAGGTGGATTTTATTGAAAACAGAAAAGTTATCTCATTTTTTATTATGATTTTAATAAAAAATGGGGGTTTGTTGTTTTACCACAACAATTGTCAACACACTTAATGAACTGAAACCAATTATCTCTGTTTACAATAATTGAGTGAAATAAATAAGATTGCGTAAGGTAGAAATCTTATAACTGATTGAAATTTTTTATGATTATTTAAATAAGAAAATAATGTTTATACTAATATCGTTTTACCTAATCCAAAGAAAAAGGAAATATGTTTTCTTCTTCTTTTGTGATTAAGAAAATGTATTTTAAGATTGATTACTAAGCATAGGTTATCACCCATTGACACACATTGGTTAGTTAACTTTTTTTTACCCAGCATCGCTTCGCTACAAGTAGGCTACTAGGCCTATTTAGTACCCCGACAAAGTTACTTAGATATCATATATTCATTGAACCATTGCCAGTACAAGTAGGCTACTAGGCCTATTTAGTACCCCGACAAAGTTACTTAGATATCATATATTCATTGAACCATTGCCAGTGAGTCTGTTCAGTACCCCGACAGGTTTTTATGCACTTCTCATAACTTCATATATTTTGTAATTTTATTAATTACTTTTTAATAATATTAATGTGATGTATCACTAGCTTTTCATCTTGTGATTTCCCTTATTATTGTAATTTTCATGTGAAAAGGGGGGGGGAGGGATAAATGCTCTAGAAAATGATACACTTCTAAGTACTTTCCTTCTAAAGATGAACTAACCATAAAATTCAATCATGATACTAGAATGTCATGAGTTTCGAACCTTACCACAATCTTTCAATGCTTATTCTCTATTAAAAAGATATGTAAAAGAGGTAAATGAAATGCAATATGTTGTAAACTCTTATTAGTAAGAAATAACCAAAAATTAGATTTACAAAGATTATTTATATATTAACAAAATAAGGTAATCAAACATTCATGAAAAGTATTTTTTCAAGGGGTAGGGTTTCTTATACCCCATCTAATGATTGAAGGAGAAAGGAGGACGAACTTATCTTTTGGGAAATTTGAAATGGTCCAAGCCAAAACTTTTGGAATTTGGTATGTTTACCTTTTTCCTTGTGGGCCTAGTCCCATTTCAGTTCTAGATCACCAATTTCAAAACTTGTCACTTACAACATGATTATCAAACCATTGTTTAAATATTTTTTGATGATTAGTATAAGTTTGATTAGTTTTGTTTCTAGCTTCTTCTAATATAAAGATTTGATATAATTGATGTTTCAAGATAAAGAAAGGTTGTTCTTGGACTGATTGGACTAATGCTAATGAAGGAAAAACAACATTAGGAGGTAATATGGATTCTTTTCCATATACCAAGTAATAAGGAGAATTATGTATAGCTACTTTATAAGTAATTCTATTAGCCCATAATGCATTAATGAAAGCCTTATGCCAATTCTTTTGATTTTATACAACAATTTTTTTAATTATATTAAGAAGGTTTTTATTTTTGGATTCTGCAAATTTATTTCCTTGGGGATAATAATTAGTAGAATATTTCAATTTGGTTTATGAACTGAAAATTCTATAAGTAAAGGAGAGAAATAAGTAAAATTATTAAAAATTAAATAATTTGGAAGACTAGACCTAATGATTGTTATCACCTAAAAAGCATGATTGTTATCACCTAAAAAATGATCACCTAGCCATTTTCCACTAGGATAATTGAAATATTCCATGTAGTATGGATTTTTACACATTAAAATCCACTTTCACTTTAAGAAATAATTTAGAAAACTATTTTTTCTAAATCATTTCTGAAATTAACCCAAAACCCATAGGATTAATTAAATAAACCACTATTTATTTATTATTCCCTTGAAATAATTATTAAATCACTATTTATCAATTATTTTAACCACCACCTTACCCAAGAATAATTAAATAAATAATTATTTATTTATTACTTCTTAATAATCACATGTTCCTCCTATGAAATAATTATTTAGTAATTATTTCTAACTTTCTTTGATCATATATACTTAAAGTAATTGATAAATCATTTTTATTTATTAATTACTTTAACCATTTTTCTTTTAACTCAATTAACTATTATTTTTGAGTTAGTTCACTAAATAAATATTTTTGACCATTTAATTAATCTTTTCCTCTCTTAAATATAATAAAATATTCCTAACATTTAGATCTCGATTTGATTTAATAATATTTTATTATTTGGCCAAATCTAGAACTATCCTAACATTTTATTATAAATAGAGAGGTTTTTCCCTCACTCTCTACACATGACCATTTCATCATTATCATCAAGTATTTTGAATACTCACTCTTAAGTTTTGATCTTCTATTTTTTTCCATTTGCAAAGGAGAAGAGAGAAACTAGTCTACAACAATGAAGGGAACATAAAGGACCCTCCCGACAAATTACAAGCCCAAAGTTTCAATATTTTTGCTCCATTGCTCCATTAGGTGTTTTTTTTCTCTTATTAATAAAGCTTCACCCATTTCATTGGATATCTTTGTGGTTTTTATCTTGCATTTCAAATTATGTGATCATTGTTTTTGCAAGGTTTTACTTAACTAATTTTTGCAGATTTGAAGTTGTGAACTAAAGACTATGGAGTGTCTTTTTCTTTCACTTCTATTTTTGGTTGTTAGGGATATATATAACTAGTAGCTAAAATGGACAGTTTGAGTTTGTTACATCTTCCAGAAACTTTCATACTAACAAATGGTGACTCCACTCTGCTGAAGTAGTAATTTCATTATTGTGTCAATTTTTTTGCCTTCTATTTTTATATCTATAGTTGTTTTTGGAAAGATATTTATGTTTCTTTGTTTTCACTTCTTTTTTGTATGTCACAAGTGCCAGCCGAGCAGGAGATGACAATTTCCATTGCATATCTACGAAGCGAGTGTTTTGGGAGCATAACACACGTAGGATTTCTTGTGCTAGCCAACACAAGTTTTAGGGTAGAACTTGCATAGTAATTGTTAATTTGGCAGCTCAGTGACAAATTCCAACAATTTAAATAGATTCCTCTTTTTGAGAGGACCATTTTTTATTGTTGAAACTCAATTTGCATAAGGGAAAGTGTATTTTTGAATTAAAGCCCATACAAGTCGGCCCAAAAGGAAGCTGAACACCTATTGATGAATATAAATACAAGTCGTATGAACCTCATTTGGATATCATAATGAAGCATCTTTTTATTCTCTTCATTGGTTTTGGAGCGTACAGTTTTTAGGCAGGTCTGCGGAGAATTGGTTTGCAAAAAGTTGAAATTGCAGGGTCCAAAGTTTGCATTTATGTTTTAGGGTTTTGAGGCTTAGCTGCAGGCTTGCCATAGTGAAATTTTGGCTGCAACTGCACACATGATGAATAATCCATGCATATGAATCATTTCACTGAAAAACACAGCGTATCTTCCTTACGGTTGAAAAGTAGGTTTTTTTTTTTTTTTTTTTTTTTTTTTTTTTTTTTTTTAATAATATGATTGAAGTTGATTATAGTCTGGTGAAGTGATATCTAATTAATACTTTTGTTGGAATCATCTTTTGTTTGGTTGATTTTCTAGGATCATATTCATTGATGTTGTTTAGTTGATTTTGTTGGATAGGATTATGGTTGAATATATAAATCATGATACTCTCTCCTGAATCATTCAATGACAATCTAATAAGAAGAAGAATTTGAAAGGATTCTCCCTGTAATGGGTTTTTCCCTGCTCTCCGACCAATATTGGTGTCTCTATGTGTGAATGCTTTTATTTTATTGTTTCTTTATGTTCCACTGCATTGATGATGTTATTGTTCTTTCGATATAGTTGCATATGTTGCTGAATGATGTTGTAAATCTTAATAATGTTACGACGTCGTAGGGTGAATTTAATACGGAAATAATGAAATTCAATTATCAAAGAAAATAACAATATATCCCTAAGAAAATTTAACATGGTATTAAAGTTGGGATGAAGAAAAATCATTTATGAATATACCATTGATGGAAGCAAGAGAAGATGGAGGAGACCTAAAAGAATAATATGGTTTGCAGGAAACCCTAGGCAATCTGGTTATTAGAATATTATGAGGTTAGGGTTTGGAGGAAATCCTAGATTATTACAAATAATTGATATATGAATTCTAGAAACCCTAGCATGATCAAAGTGCTAATGCTTTAGCACTTTTGATAGGATTGATGTAACCCTAGATGGGATAGTCTCAATTAGGCCTAGTTGGTGATGAAGTTGGTTGAAATATAATGAAGGAAACAATGTTTTGTGGACAGTCTTAACTATTGAAGGTTGGTTCAAGAGGTAGATGATCACCTCCTATTGAAGATAAGTACTTTTTCAATTTATGCTAATTATTTATTTATCTAATTTTGTTTAGATTTATTGATTTGATCATTGATTATACTTCTTGCATGTATATTTTAGTATTTGGATTCTTCTAACCTCCTGATGAGTTGTGGATCCTCCTTGAGGATTATGGCTAGTGCAGGAAGAGAAGATCTAGTGTTGGAAAAGGAAAGAGGCACATAATGAAAAGTTGACAAAGTTATCTAGCTGCAAATGCCAAATAAGAAGGTGCACAAGTATTTGAATACTACAAGGTATGTATGGTGTATTGTATCAATGCTTGTTTCAGTAACAATATTGGATGGCAAGGTACGCCCTAAGGCACGATGGGAATTTCACCTTCATGAATGAATCATATATGTATATAAGAGTAAGTTTGATTTATGGTACATGTGATATATATTGATGCTGTTGATATTTGGAAAGAATCTTTCATTTTTGGACATGATGGATTTCTTGATCCCATCAAGAATGTTAGCACATTGATTCTTATCAATGGTATCTTGATACTATTGATAATGTTTGTAATAAGCATGATAACCTTGATGATAAAAGTGTAACAATAAGATTGATATTTAGGATCTTCTTGTTGAACTTGGTTAGGTTTTGATAAGCTTAATAACATTGACAATATGGTAAAATTAAATATCCTTACTTGATAATTGAATAAATGTAAAAGAAATAATGTAGTGATTATGATCCTTGAAGTATGATGAAACAACTGTCATTTTCCCTAATCATATGACTCTAACCCTTGATAAAATTTTGATGTCAGATGTAATGATGAAGCAGTTGATGTTAACATGTTATGACCATGATGGATATATGTTTTAGAACCTGATATAGTTTGATTTCATGACCTAAAAGTTCTGTTGACATATGAAAATATTATGAAGTTATGTTTTTTTTTTAATGATGATGATTGAAGTGGATCCCCATTTAGAGTGAGATATTCTCTATAGGATCCCTACACCTATTATCATTTGCAATTAATGTAAAAAAATATTCTTTATTGTTGAAGTAAGATTTTTGGACATAAATAGACAAATATTTGATTTTGCTAGTCTACAACAACTTCTAGTCCGAGAAAAGGTTTCTAGTACTATAAGCCCCAACCGCATGGAATGTTAATATTTGGGTACCAGAGGACAAGTGGTTCTCTAAGGCTTTGATCTTTGGCCTAGGGAAAAGTGTCCAAATTTATTTGTACTTTTCTCCTAAAGTGACTTTATAAGTGGTAAAGTCAATTTAATTTAAAAGTGATTTATAAGTGGTAAAGTTACATTCTAATTTAAAAGTGACTTTATAAGTGGTAAAGTTACATTCTAATTTAAAGGTGACTTTATTAAAGTTAATGAAGAATTAGAAAGTGAAAAAGTGACTATGAAAATAAAAGGCTAAGTGGGTATTTATTTAAGTGGGTGAATTAAAAAATAGAAAGTGAGAATTAAATGCACATTTATTCTTATCCCTAGCTCTAAATGAATCTTAGCCATTAGATCTTAGGGTAACCCAAAAGGTCATTTAGAAAGTAAAAGGAGAAGAGAAGAGAAAATATCAATTCATTCTTTCATGAGCATTTGAGAGAAAGAGAAGAGAGCGCAAGGAAAAAATTTCTTAGTGAGGAAGTGAAGGAGAGTAGCAAGAGGACATTTCAACAAATTTGGGCAACAACATTTATTGGCATGCATCCCAAGGAAAAATCGTACAACAGGACAAAGGCATAAAAATTGAGGAAGAGGTACAACAACAAAGGCACGAATTTTGAGGTAGATTTGGGCACAAATTTTCGAGGCAGCCATATTGCTGAAATACATATAGTCCGTACAACAAGTTTTGGGCACATTTTTCAAGGCAAGCTATACAAAATTTAATGTTGTTTTAATGTTGTTTGCTGATTGGCACGATTTTTGAGGCGGAGTTCAAGCACGAAAATTGAGATAAGTTGTAATTTGTGGTTATTAGAATTTTTATTGTGTATTTCAGTTTCTCTGTAAAAGCATTTTCAGAAATAAAGAAGAGCTCTCAAACTGGTTTTCCCTGTAGAAATTTTGAATAATAAACACATATTCAATGGAGATTATCCTGATCATGTACTATTGTGGAATACATACACAATACATAAGCTCCTCTACGTTGATCATCAATATAGCAGCATCAATAACAATAAAACATCAAGAGCATGCACACATTAACACAGTATGTAACTCGGGGAAATCTTACAGCTGAAAACCCCACACTATCTGTATATTAATGATTGAGAACATGTAACATTACAATAGTCAATACTTCTCACAAGTATCCAGCACTATCTCCACTTGTTACACACAATACAACTCAGATTTGATCTCCAAATCTATTCCACTGCTTGCCTGCCTCCAC
>APFE031595848.1:0-14798 GCA_000404065.3 Pinus taeda | reverse complement strand
CTTGGTTTTGTGGAACTTTCAATATTCTTGAAAGGATTGGACTAGTAGCCTATCGAATTTCACTGCCTCCAACAGTGAAATTCCATGATCATGTTTTCCATGTGTCATTGCTTAAGAAATATGTTAAAGATGTTGATGATGTGATTAATTGGTTTGTAGTGCAGGTGAAGCCAGATGGAGAATTCCAACTGGAACCTTAGTGTATATTGTAAAGGAAAATGTTCATGCTCTGTAACTAAGAAATCAAGTAGGTTAAAGTGCAGAGGAAGCACTTTGGGCCTGATGAAGCTATATGGGAGATGGCATATCAAATGCGAGCTATGTATCCTTCTCTATTTGCTAGTTGAGCAAATGTTTTTGTTTTATGTTGTGGTGTGATGTTTTTGGTATATGTACATATGGATATGGATGTAAATACCCCCACGAGTTGTGTTATAAAGATCCAATAAGAAGTATGGGTGTCATGTCATTATGGTTGTCATGTTGTTATGTTGTCATGTCGGTTTTCTTTTCAACAGGTTGAACATTGTAAATAGTGAATCTAGCTAAGTTACAAAGCTCCATGGGCAGTATGTTTTGCTTACAATAGTCTTATTAGTTGTAGGTGTTGTTCCCCAAGGGGGAGGGTTCTGTAACAACCCTGGTGAAAATTCCATGTAAATAAAGTTAATAAAGGAAAAATAATAACCACAGTCATGGGAAACTTATTCCAAGTTGAATGTTGGGTAAAACATCCTAGTGTGGGTGTCCATTGGTTTATTATGGCTAAGGAAATTGGCAAAGGCAATGCAAAAGGCTTTGGAAAGGAAAAATGGCAATTTTGGCAATTTATTTATGAAAATCATGGAAAATAGGAGAAAAGGAAGGTGAAAGTTCACAGGTTGCATGTGAGGAGGAAAATGAAGGAAAATAACGAAAAATGAAGAAAATATGAATCTGATCTCCCTGAGTCAGAAACTTTGCTTCCTAAGTTTATTAAACCCAAGGAACCTCATCCATCTTCACTTGCGTCTTTGGGACCTTCCTCTTCTCTTCCTTTCTCTCAGAAAGAACCAATATATCTTAGGCCTAACAGTGAACCTCTTCCATATGGACTTGTGGGTATTGAGGAGATCCCTTAAGAAGAGCCTTGTCCTTCTACTCTTGTTCATTGAAAAGGACTTCATTTCTATCAAACCAACCCTCTTTTGTTCCATCAAGCTTCAACACAATCTCCTTTACCTGATTCTTTGGCCCTACCCACGGATCTCTCGCGACAATCTTCATTGGGATTGTTAACCATGACTGGAACTAATTCAAACTCCCAACCTGTTTCCACCACTATGGTTGAGACATCAAGTGTTTCTTCCTCATCAACGTTTGTAACATCACCAGAAACTCATTTATATGGTGGCCCGTCCATCCCGCCTAGCTATCAGTCATTATCTGGTACCTTTTCTGGTGTGGCTTCCATTCCTTGGACCTCTCCCATGTCATCCAATTCAAGAATAATATATGGTACTTCTCTTATGAATTCCACATAGTCTTATCTTCTTCCTCCATCTACACCCCGACAATAGAGCAACAGGTTGTCCCTTATATCAATGGGAAAAACTACCCTCAATAACCCAACCCTCCTTATGTTGGGTACCCTTTGTCTAGATCGTAGTTGCCTCCATCATCCCAACCTCCCATGGAAGGGGGGGAACCTATCTTTGGTATACCTCAATATGGTAACGCTCTTATTTATAGTACTCCTTATCCTGGAATGGCTTCCATTATTTGGAAACCTACTTTACCCATTCAACCTGGTTCATTTTGGGATCGATTTCCGAATCATTAAACTGTATTGTCTTCGTCACAAATCTGTACCTATCCATCAACACCTGAACAAGCTCAAATACATGTGAGCCAAGCTTTACAACCCATTCCAACGGTGCCTCGTTTTCCCCAAATCCCGATTAGTTGACTTGTACAAGATCCCTCACCTTCTCAATCGCTTACGCAAGGTACTCCTCAAGTTTCGGTACGTCAAATTATTCAAAATTTGGTGTAGTCTCAATCAAACCCATGCCAGGGGGTAATGTAAACCCCTATCAAGAAATAGTATGGATCACACCAAGTGCCTTTCCAAGGTCGTCAAATCCAAACCCAACCATTCCAACATCTTAATTGCCATCCTGGGGCTAGGAAAAAAACCCACTTGTATGTTGGTTATCATAACCCTCCATATTATAGTAATCAGGTTCCTTATTATCAGAACCCTCCTTATCCAAGAATGAAAGTGCTTGTTTCCCAGGTTAGCCCTTCATCTCCAGGCCATCTGCCTTCGTACTTTAATCGACAGTTGCCTTTTGTGGCTACTCTTGAATTACCATATTTAACTTGGCTTTCTAATGATCCCATTGCTCATTTGCCATGGTGGTCATTTATTCCCACTAAGTTACCTTATGATATCCCAAAATTCAATGGGAATCCTGGAGAAGACCCATCCGCACATGTTATGACATATCACCTATGGTGTTCATCCAACTCTCTTAATGATGATTTCATTTGACTCCACCCTTTCCAATGAACGCTTATCGGTACCGTCATTAAATTGTATATTGAGTTACCTAGAGTGTCATTTCATGACTTCAACACTTTAGCTACTACCTTCCTCACACATTTCCAGTTTCCCATTAGATACAAAACTGGAACGAAACTATTGACTAACTTCAAACAATCAGACTCTACTCACATTTCGGATCACATTCATGAGTGGAGGCATCACCATTGGTTGGTCAAGACTTATGTTCCTGATCAGTTGTTAGAGGAATGGTTTTCAAATCTCTGTTAGCTCCCGTAACATAAGATGTGGCCAAAGGTGGAGTCATGACCGAAGAGCAAGTTATTTCTCGTGCTCAATATTTAGATCTAGTTTATACCCAATTGGGCATGCTCTATGATAAGATACCAAATGATATGAGACCCTTGAATAATGCTCC
The DNA here is from genome assembly GCA_000404065.3 of Pinus taeda. Taxonomy (NCBI): domain Eukaryota; kingdom Viridiplantae; phylum Streptophyta; class Pinopsida; order Pinales; family Pinaceae; genus Pinus; species Pinus taeda. The sequence continues at coordinate 11,832 of APFE031595848.1, read as the reverse complement.
TCCTCCATTTGGTAAAGAATCTCATGTTGCCGATGGCATTATAGGTTTTTCCAGTTCGCAGTCAGCGAGTAAACGATTTGGTATTGCTCTTACCGCTCTTACACAAAACCCTCCATCCCATCCTCCTGCGGATTCTACTTCTGATATAAGCTTCATCTCATCTGATAAAGGAAATTCTCAACAACAACCTAGAAGCAAGAAGAAAGGTAAAGGTAAGAAAAATAAAGATTTCTCACCATAGGATAAACAAATAAATTCATCTTCCAATGAGAAACAAAAGCCTCGATACCCATGCTTGATTTGTAACAAGGATCACTTTACACGTGATTGTCACTGCACTAAAGTGAATTAGTTTCTTAAATTATCCACTTCTCCCACCGTGTGGACTGACCAATTTCCCAATCAGGAGACTCATATGGTTGCACGGGACGCCTCTTCCTCTAACACAATTTTGATGCTTTCCTCCTCAAAGCTGAAATTTGATGTCATGGTGGCCACTCATAATAAGGACTATGGTAATGTGAATGCACCGAATGTTCAGGCTACTGATCAACCCACCAGTTTGACACCATCTTCATCTGATCATGTTCCACCTCTAATTCCTACAGAATTGACTATCAAGCCTTCGAAGGGTGGTATCCATAAGTTTGCTTTCAACCATCGTTTGAGAGCCGCTAGAAATTACAATGTAGTTGAAGACTTGGCTTAGTCTCCATTAGCTATGTCAACTCTTGAGGTGTTGTAAAACTACCCCACCCAAAATAATGCCTTGTTGTTATCTATCGGGTGTGTGAATCCATCAGATTTGGTTTTCTCTCGTGAAAATTATACCCCTCGACTTTCGACTCAGTTAGCTTTTATGATTCAGTTCGTTGTCCATGGTAAGAACATTCATCGTTCTATTGTGGACGAGGGAGACTCGACCTGCATCATGTCTTTATACTTTTAGAAGGCGATTGGTTCACCCCAACTAAGTCAATTGACCACCACATTAAAAGCCTTTGATGGAAGTACATACAAACCTTGTGGGATTTTGAATTCCCTCCAAGTGGAACTAGGGGGAAAAGTTGTCTCCTTTGAAGTAGAAGTTGTGGACGAACCTATAGATTATAATCTTCTACTAATACATACTTCGATTTATCCTATGGTTGTCATAGTTTCAACTTGCTTCTGAATGATTCCCTTTCCTCATAAAGGAGGGATCGTGGCCATAGATCAACTCACCTTTTTCACCTATGATTCCAATGTTATTGGAACTTCCCCTCTTGTAGGGGAAGCCCTACATTCCTATCATCATGTCGAATTTGGTTTGTTTAAGAATTCATCGCTTATGGAAACCTTTTCGCTCCCTCCCCCTCTCCTTCCCATATCCTCCCCTTCGGTTTCTTATATCAACATGATATGATCCTCTATGATCCTAGCCGATCCTTGGATTGTACCTGATGAATTCTTCTTAGCCCCGTTGAGCAAGATTACAAAGCCATCTATTCAGCTTATGCGACCCATACATGTTCTTCGATGAATTGGTTAGATCGATCACTAGATTATGGCATGCCCTCTTATCCTTTCTAGAATATACTCTCTTCCGATGAAACCATCATGGAGATCATGATGTCAGATGATATGCCATGGGATGAACATCATCATCATTCCTCCTTCCCAGATACCATTCAAGATAATCTCAGTGGTGTGTATTTGTCTAATTTTGTCGAACCCTTTACAAATTTTGTCTCCATTCATGAGATTGACTCTGAAAAGAACCTTTCGAATATCGAAGAGACGATTCCTCTTGATATTTTGATTAAACCAAGAATAGCCAAAATTTTAAACATCGTAGCATCTTATTCTTCATCTAAAATCAAGATTTATTAAGCCCTTTTTCATGAGTTTAGAGATGTATTTGCCTAGAAATATGAATAAATTCCAGGTATCGACCCAAACATAGTGGTGCATGAAATCAAGACGTATCCTGATACCAAGCCCGTTTGGCAGCACCTCCATATGATTCATCCCAAGAAGGTTGTTGGGATAAAAGCTAAAATCAAAAACCTTCTTCAAGCTAGTTTCATATACCACATTCCTTTAATTGATTGGGTATCAAACGTTGTCCCTGTTATGAAGAAATAGGGCACAATCTGAGTATGTGTTGATTATCAAGACATAAATCGTGTTTATCCAAAAGACAACTACCCGACCCATTTATTAACCATATTGTTGATGACTGCGTTGGCTACGAGATTTATTCATTTATGGATGGATTCTCGGCTATAATCAAATCAACATTCTCCTAGTGAATCAACCTAAACCTGCATTTATTTGTTCATGGGGTACTTTTGCTTATAGAAAGCTCCCTTTTGGTTTAAAGAATGTTGGGGCCACATTGAATGTGTGATGGATTATGCTTTCCATGACATCAAGTATATCGTGCAGCCCTATCTAGACAATCTCCCTTCTCACTCCAAGCATCAGGTTGATCACCCCATACATTTATGGGCCATTTTTCTTTGTTGTAGACATTATAACATTCGACTTAACACAGACAAATGTGTGTCCTATGTTGGTTCTTATCGACTCCTTGGTTTCGTCATTTCGAAACAAGGAATTCATATTGATCCTTTAAAAGTTGAGGAGATTGTTGACTTGCTTACGCCTTCCTCCCTCCATCAGTTATAAAGACTCCAAGGGAAAGCTAACTTCCTGAGGAGGTTCGTCCCTAACTATGCTAAACTGACCAAAAAATTTACTCGCTTACTGGAAAAAGGTATTCCCTTCCATTGGGATGACACTACACAAAAATAATTTGATGCCCTGAAAGATGCATTGGTTTGGGCATATCTCTTATATCCCCCTAACTATCAACACAACTATTTCCTGTACCTACCTGTCGCCATCTCTACTATAGCTATGGTGTTGGTCCAAGAAGACGACATGGGGACTAAACATCCCATTTATTATCTGAGTCAGAACCTCAACGATACTGAGATCTAGTATACTCATGTAGAAAAGTTAGCTTTGACGGTCGTTCAAGTCATCCATAGATTTCGCCATTACACTTGCTTCAGAAAACTACGGTCGTTTCAGATCCCTATGACATACATATTGTCATGTTAATTGTTGGGGGAAATACTCTAAGTGGATTGTTATTCTCCAAGAGTTCAACTTGGAATTCATCAAATCCAAGTCAAAGAAATCCTTAGTTTTTGCCGAGCTAATGTGTGATCTCCCTTCCCTTTATATGTTGAATCTACATTTGAAGATTCCATCCCAAACGAGCCATTGTTTCTAATCTCGTCATCTAACCCATGGTATGGAGATTTTCTGAGATATCTCCAGACCCAGACTTTCCGACCTAATACCTCTTGCTCAGAGGAGCGATGTATCGGGTACCAATCCCGAAATTATGTGATCATTAGCGACACCCTTTACCATCGTGGTATCAATATGATTTTATGGAGGTGCCTCACTCTTTAGAAGGCCAAGAAATTCCTCAATGAATTCCACTAGAGGGCATGCAACAAACATTTATCTAGTTATGCTACCACGCAAAAGATCTTACGCATCAGTTACTTTTGGCCCACCATTTTCCGTGACTGTATCCTCGTAATCCAGAAGTGTCATGCATGCCAGATCTATGATCGTAAAATCCACTCTTGTAATGGCCCACCTACAACTACAAACAAAATGTGGATATTAACATACATACGAGGCATCCATATGATAGCTACATATGCATGAACCACAAGTATTGCACTAGTAGACATACTGGCTAACACTGGAAAATGCCTAAGTTAGGGTAATGAATTGATTACTGAAATAAATTTCCATCTCACCAGAATACAATAAATATAACAAGTTATGTACTTGACATATATATACCAAAAGAAAATTTAATTTAATTTACAAATTGTATTGGAGTAAACTAAATAAAATAATAATGTAATTTAATTAAAATTATAAATAAGGTGAATTAAATTAATAAAGTAATGTTAACCCTAATTAAACTAATAAAATGAATTCTATGTAGCCTATCCTTTTAAAAGAGAACCTACACAATCAAATCTATAAAGATCGTTACAAGATCAAACACATGTAGAGTTCCACATAACAAGGAGTGACATAGAGACAAAAAAGGGAAGAAAAGCAATGAGCCAAAGAAATAAAATGGGAAGGGAGTACGACTAAGAAGGGCACTTTTTTCTAGGGGAAATGAAGTGCAAGGAGGAGGAATTTAATTAGAAAGTCACAGATTGAGAGAAGCCTCAATTGTTGTTAGGTTTTTGGGCATAGGGGCAGAGTACCTCATTTGTGAAGTACTTTGGAGTTGGGTACCAAGGTTGTGCCCAGTTTGGTTGGCAGGTTTTGGTCATTTTGATAACGGAAGCGAGAGAAAAAACCGTCAGAAACATCATGAACAAAATTCCAAACAAGTATTATCAAATGAATAATTGGATTTTGAATTCTCTATTAATCTGAATAACAATTTTGTTAAATTTTGCTAATCGAAAATTAGAGCTTTTCTTTAGTAGCAGTTCCATTAAATTATGTAAATTGGGTACCTTATATTCTGGTATCAGAGGAGGGTAAAACTCTTCAGGACCTTACTAGCCCTACGGAGTTTGGAAAGGAGCTAGGACTAAGGAATTAATTTTTATCAGTCATCTAGGGCAATTATAGTGACTCTGTGAGACTGAAAGTGATCTGGAAAGGTAGAAAATAACATTAACTTAGTCCAAGGTTAGTCTACAATTCTTGGAGCATATGATTATATGTCAGGGTGCATAATATATACGTTGTGTAGTGGTCACTGTCAACTTTAGTTGCACTTAGTTCAAGGTTTAAAATTTGTATAATACTTAATTCTGCCAGGAAACAACGAATTCCTCCATAAGCTATGTAGAAATCGAACCTATCAAATTATTCACAGAATAATTATAATCTTTAAGGACTGAACTATTGGTCCTCACCCTACTGCGATTTTCTCAATATAATGGAAGCATTAATAGACTCAATTTTTTTTTGTCAATGGAAGATATCTCGGGTGGTTGGGAGGGTTTTAATGATAACCTCCCCGCCCAAGTTCCAGTCTCATGACACGATTATGTAATGTATATGTCTGATAATGCAACTATGATGTTATATGTCTGATGTTTGTACCATTCCATAAATTAAGCCAAAAATAAACTTCTTCTAAGATTTCGCACCCCTTTAAAAAAAAAACTCATATTCTAGACTTTTAAAATTGGTTTGATTTGAGGTAAAAACTACTTTTCATCTTAAAAGTTCTTATATAAAAAACATATTCCTCCTCAGCATTTGCAGTGAGTAAAATATATATATATATATATTACAACGATACTCAGATTATTATTGTAAAGATTACACATGTAATTGTAAATTTACAAATATAATATGGTTGTAGAATATGAATCTACCATATTATGGTTTCGTTGCCCTATTATATCCTAGGGCATTTCTCATGCAAAATAAACCATATGAGATATTTAATATATAGCAACAATCACATTTGAACTGACACATTAATACACATGGTTATAATGTAGGACAGGAATGTCATATAGGTTAACACGTTGCGTATTAGTTAATATACTCACAACAATTCGATGGTATACATGACATCAACATGGGGAAAACGAAGGGTTTTTAAATATGTTGGTTGCTTTTTAAGCAAGTTATTATTATTTTATCTTCACGTAGGAAGAAGTGATATATATATATATATAGTGTTATTCGTAAAGGTGGATCAACTAATTTTTATTATTTAATGAAAATTATATCATATAAAATTATTTATTTAGTATCTATATTAATATTAATTAAATGTGATTAATGTGACTAGGTCTATGAAGGGATATTGATATATTTTATAACATTTAATTGGTTTTTATATATTATAATTTTGTCTTACAATCACCTAATTCAATATTGTAATTACATTTTATAATTTAAATTATGTTAATAAATTTTGTGATTAATAAATTTAAAATTAGCAAACATCTAAAGAAGAAGATATTTAGTAAGTGATAATGGGTTAGTATATTTTAAGATTTTCAAGAAGAATAGTAAATATATTGTATGATTATTTAATTATATATATTATTTATAAAAGTCTAATGGGTTAGAACCTATGACTTATTTAAATGTCGAAGCCTAATAACATATGAAAAATAAATTTATTATTTAACATATATATCAGTTTAAAAAGACCTGTGCATTTTGATAAGTATTATTATGTATTAGGATAGGACACCATGCACAAGGAGGGAGCGATACCACCCTCCTTGACCTTGGTACAAAAAAAAAAAAAAAAAAACACTATATCCATATGAGAGCTTGAATTTACGAAAATTATAATTATTAAATCTAAACTTTACTTAGATTTTAATCATTTTATTATATATCCAAGAAAAGCCACAATGGTAAGGACATATCAATGACGACGAACTGATCAGGTAGCATCACCATCACTGACACCACCACCGTAGTCATCACCATCGCCATTGCCATCGTCATCGCCATTGCCATCGTCATCGCCATCACCACCACCGAGACCATCATCAACGCCAACCGCTTCAGCACCTGAGTTAACCATTATAATGCGCTCATTGGAAGCCATCTTGGAAACATTAAAAGGGCCGCTAATAGCTAATACCAAAGAAGGGTGACCTCAACTTGAAGAGCGAAATCCATTAGAGCCCAAAGGTTTCAATTATAGACAATCAAAGGAAGATATTTCTAGGGAGTTGTAGAAAATTAAACTCCCAGAATTTTCAGGACGACGAGCTGGAGAATGTGTTGAAGCATGGTTAGAAGGAACGAACATATGTTTTGCGCTAAGAGAGTACTCTTCCACTTCCAAGATGAAAATTGTCGTATTTTAGTTAAGTGAAAGCGCACTGATTTGGTGGGGGGATCTGGAAAAACAATTACACCTCACAACGGATAATGTTCCTTGGGAGTTGTTCGAGGAAATATTATGCGCCAAGTACTTACCACTGTTAGTGTCGATACTTTCATCCCTCCATCAGTGATCAAATTCTCTTTTTCCATGCATTTTAGGTGTCTCATCTGATCAGGTTCACTCCATTAGGTCATAGATCATCTGATGGTAGTGGTTCTTTGTCAAATTTCCCTCATGCTTTCATCTGCTAGCCTATTCTCACATGTACGGATCATTTGTTGTTATTTTTCTTTCCCTTCAGTTGCAGAAGTCATTTTAGGGTTTTCAAGTCTCATTAGGTCTAGGGTTTGTCACCATAGTCATGAAAAAGCTCAATAATGGTCAGCAGGCCATGAGGAGGTCTAATAAGGTCTCAACGTTAGAATTTCAATAATGATATACTCAGTGATTGAATTTTTCCTCAAAACTTTGTTTTGAGGAAAAGCAGAGTTTTATGTTCCATGTCTAAAAATTTCATGTAAATTTTAATTTTCCTATATGTAATAAGCATCATCTGCAGCCCTGGGTCACCTTGCCAAACTTCTGCACTCTAGCTCCTGCAAAAAAGACAAGAAAATCCAAGCATTAATCCATGAAATGACAAAAAGTGAACCAAACTGTAAAATAGAGTTTTTAAAAGAACAAAGTGAAAAAGGAACTTTAGAAAAATGGGTTTTTAAAATAAAAAAAATTAAAGTCAAAAGGTATATAAATTGTTCCTTGTGTTAAAGACTTCATTTTTGCTCAAAGAGAGAAAGAACAAGAGAAAATCGTGTTTTGAGGCAAATTGAAGAAATTTGCAGTATAGTTCACAATTTCTTCTTGCCGCCACGCACCTACTCAGCGTGGCGCAACGGGCGTAGAATTTGCACTGAAACTTGCACTAGCGCAATGTACCTGTTTGGCGTGGCGCACCTGGGTGTTGGCACGGCACACCAATTTGCCAAGCCCAAAACTCTTGCAAGACGACCTTCTAAGCTCCAAAATCTTCAAATTCCATCCCTCCAAGTAAGTAAACCCTCCATTTGCCATTAAAAAGAGATTTGGTCATCATTCATAGTGTTTTGATAGGTGAAAAACCAAACCCTAATTTGCTGCACAGTCACATTGCAAAATTGCCTAGGGTTTGCAGTTTTTTGTCATTGTTGCTGTTAGTCCACCCCTTTGCATAATTTTCCCTTCACTTCATTTCCTGACATTTTTTTCCCCTTTCCCTCTCATTCACACTCATCTCTATCCCCAAACCCTAAAACCCTAGCACCTAATTCCCTCTATCCCCAAACCCTAATCCCCATTCCCATAACCCTATCACTCCCTAATAACCCTACATCCAGCATCAAAACCTCCCACTCATCAGTCCCATTCATCAAATCCCAAAGAGGAAAACAACAGTCACCTACTCTTGACATAAAATATCTTCATACTCATCATTTTGCACCATACATTGGCAAACATGGAAACGAATTCAGCTTATGAAAGGGATGAGGAAACAGTGAGTGATTCCTCCCAAGAGATTCATGCACCGAGAAGACCACATAAGGGGGGAAAACACATTCGGGAGGAGCCCACTACACTTATAGAGTTATTGGCCTGTCCTCTTGCAGTAATATGTTTCAAACATCAGTGTTGCTACCAGTTTTGTGAAATGGTGGAGAGGGTGAAATACCACCATGAGCTTTCCATACTATTTGTCCTTCATGTTCACAATGGCTAGGTGAATATAGCAGGTGTTTCCTTCACTTTAACACCTAAAACTATAGCTGAAGCAACAAGGATTCCAAATGTAGGTGAACAGTGGAACAAAGGACAACATGTGAACAGAGAACATTATGAGCCTTATATCAAGCCTAGTTATCAGAAGCAGATCAATAGGGTCTTTCCTTTTAGATACCTACAGGACACTTATGCTCCACTCATGAAGCTCATTATCAAATACTTCAGCTGTGAAGGGAGATTTTCTCGCTTGTACACCTATCATATTAGATTATTGATGCATTTCACTAGAGTGAGGATGATGGACATCCCCTATTTCATATGCAGAAACATTGAGAAAATGGCTACATTGGTGCAAAGAAAACCTCTTCATCAACAGTTCAACAACATTTATCATTTTTCCTTGATCAAGATTGTTGTTTTGCATCAGTTGAGTTTGTTGAATGTTTCATGGGACACTTTCATTTCACATGAGGTTTTTAAAAACCCTCAAGTGACCCCATTAGTTTTTCAAGAGGAAGGAGCGCCTTCAAATCAACCAGAGGTTCATGAGGCTCAAGCTACAGGGGTGCTAGTATATGTCACTTATGAAAAGGGGACAAGGAGGCTATTTGCAGCTGCAAAACAAGTACTATCTCCACCCGAGGTGGAAGGGGTCTCGTTTCCTTCATCAGATGAGAGGCAACTGCTATCTTCACCCAGAGTGAAAGGGGCTTTGCCTTCTTCTTCAGCGAAGCAGATACAGGATAAAGGGAAACAACCATTGCATGAGAAAGCGCCTTCTGAAAGTCAAGAGAGAGATTTTATTTTGATTCTGGATGATGATGTTGATTTGGGTTCCCACAGCTCAATACTCAAGGAGATCATCAATGGACAAGAATCTGACATCCATGCCTTAGCTCTTAACCTTGAAAGGGCTAAGTGGATCATCAATTACCTTAAGCAAAGGAAAAAGCAGTTGGAGGATAAGCAGACAATCATGGAGCTGCAAACCATAAGAGAAAACAAGCAAGTAGCAAAAAGAAAGAAAGCCAAGTTGACACCCCTTGAGCAAGAGATTGATGCTGACTGGGAATCTTGGCTAGAGAGGGCAAATATGCACTTGGAGAAGCTACTTGAAAAGGCCAACAAGGATAATTGTGACACATGGTTTATCATTATTTGGCACAAAACAAAATTTGCAAAGCTAGGATAAGGTGCCTAAAGGCCAAGTTAAAGAAGACTTTGAGGAGCAAGAAAGACCAAGATAAACTCAAGATCTTGGCTGAAGCTTCCTTGGCCTAGCATAATATTTAATGCAGATCACTCATGCCAAATTTCAAGAAATTTGGCAAGCTTTTTAACAATTTTGAATTTTTTAAGGAAAAAATAGGTTTTTCTAACAGGTGTGTAGCACCACCTGGCGCTCGCTTTTCTAGGGACCTCCTCTGGAGGAAAAGTTTGCATTTTTGGATTTTCCTCATGGAAAATTATGAATACCTAGAAATTACTAGAAAGTTTTGACAAGTTTTGGGTCACCAAAAGGGCCAAAAACACCTCAAAAATGCCTTCTCTGCCACTTTTTGGCCACACGAGAAGCAGTGTTGGGAGAACTAATTTTTGGAGGGGCAAATGGGCATCTAATTCAGAAATTCCATTTGTTCTAGAAAGTAGACAGACATAAATTTCCAACAAGCCTACTTGGAGCAAATTTGGTGAAGGGGAAGGCCTCCAAATGTAGCTAGGAAAAGGCGCTACGCACAGAAAAAGTGGCGCTACGCACAGGATGAAAAAGTGTCAATTTTGCCTAAAAACTCTGTTTTTCACCTAGTTTTCTTCTAGTTTGACTTTTTCTCTCTTATGGTCAAATTCATGAGATAACTTGATGTAATATGATGTAAAAATGATGAAAATTGACTTGATAAGGTAGATACATCAGTTGTAGGTGGTTTGGAGTTGAATGAATCAGTTTCCCGGGTTTTAGAGGCAAGTTGTTCCACTACATATTTTTGTGTTTCTAGTTTAGAAATGGTTGAAAACACCCCTCTTCTCATGGATTCGACCCCTGATGGATAGCATAGGTGGTCTGGAGGTCTACATCATATGTTTTTCAGTCATTATCAAAGGTTGGACTCTTGTGAAAGCTTTGACCATCATTGTACATTCATCTCTGTAGTTTGGCAAGGAAATAAACCAGGGTTTACAACATCTTGTGGGATTCCTATGGCAAGGTGATCTAGTATTGTTTCTCCTTCTGTAATTCAAGTTATCACGTGTTTATGTGTGCCATTATCTCTCTCTTTTTCAGCTTAACTAAATGAATCAAGTATAAAGGTGGAAATCATTGATTTTGCAGTGCTCTACCTTAGGGTTTGTTTAGCTTTTCATGTTTTCAACTGTTTGAAGAGGATTCCTGATACTTTCATGCCCTCTCCAACTCCTCACCAGTCTTAAGACTCTCCATTTTACTTAATTCAAAGTACTTAAGCATTTTCCTACCTCGCTCCACAAAAATCTCTTCAAGACTGAGTCCATTCCTCGGAACCAAAACTACCTTTCACTTTTGATCCAACAAACCAACATAAAACTCAATCAAAACTCATTTGAGCATATACCTAGCCTAAAATTAGTCTTTAAATCAGTCATCTCAATCCTTCTTTGATAAATTTTCATTGAGATTGACAAGGAGAGAGCCCTCTCCCGACCTAGTAGGGCTAGCTACTAGGTTAAGCGTGGTTTGATGTTACCCTAGAACTGCCTTTCTCAGCCTGAAGTAGATTTAGGCCCTAACAAACACTATATTTTCAAGAGTAGCAAGTTAGGGCCTTTCATACACTAGTCTGAGATAACAAAATCGTGGAGGAATATGAGACAAGGTTTATGGAGCTTGTGAAATATATTCATTATCTAGATATTGACAAACATCAAGCTGAGTGCTTTGTATATGGATTAAATCCTCGAATCAGGGCTATGGTTAGGATGTGGAAGCCATCATTAGTAGTCGAGGCATTTGAATGTGGTCATTATGCATAGGAGCATCTGGGAATAAAAAGGGATGTCAGGCTAACAAAACCCCTACAGCCTAGATTTCTAGGAAAGACTCCTCGAAACTTCTTTACGGGAATTATCTCGAGATAACCTCCTTATGTTAATATATTTACCCCAAGAGGAGTAGGAGAAAG
>APFE031595842.1:63241-86185 GCA_000404065.3 Pinus taeda | reverse complement strand
AACAAGCTGAAGACAATGAATGAACAGTTGAGAAAATCAAAAGATGAATAGATTGCTCAATTGTCACTGCAAATAGAAATGTTCAAGGAATTTCCTCAAGTAGAGGAATTCAAATCAGAGGCTCTCCAAACTACTAAGGCACTATCTACTCAGTTGAGCTTGTTATGTAATAATATTTCTCTTGTTCCTCCCTTCTGTGAAATTTCCTCGTCTATGATTGATAAGTCAGTTGATGTAAGACAAAAATTGGAGCAGGAAAATGAAACACTAACAGAGTTTCTCTCTTGGCAAGAAACAAAGGAAGAACAAGCTGCAAATCTGCCCCAAATTCTAGAATCACACAAGGAAATCTTGTTCCTTGAGTGGCAATCTCAACTAATGAAAGTAGAAAGGGCAACATCGAGATGTAAATCGGTGACTGGTAATCTAATGGAATTGATTAATAATACTCTTTATTTGACAAATTTAATTTCAGAATGTACTCCAGGGAAACTGCCGTCAGTCAAAGCATTGGAGCAGATATGGAAACAAGAGCTAGAAAAGAGGGAGATATAGATCGCGGGCATTCAAACTTTAACATGGGAAACCTTTTGGTTCTTCCTTGTTAAACCATATAGTCAAAGTACAATGATGAAATGCCTTACCGATGCAATCGGTTACATGATTCCTAAAATTACTGATGCCACATATACTGCCCAGCTGCATTCACATATGTGTCATCCTCCAGAATTGCAACTGATGCTCGCCATATGCCAGCTCAAGCCAAAAGATAGTCAGCCAAAACAATGAACCATCCTTACTAACTATAAGCATGTCTATTTTGGGGAGATTTTCATATCTTTGTGATTTGATTACATTAGCTCACAGCATTTTTATTTCATAGTTATTTAGTTTAGATAGTATTTATAGACCCTTTCATGTTTTCAGAAAGGGTCCTAAAAATTTTGTATTAAGACTTGGATTGGAAGTTGCACTATTGTGCTTCCAATATATATTTTTTTTATGAAAATGGACCTGAATTCTGAGTTTTAATGAAAAGTACTTTTGTTTTCTATGCACTACTACTTCCTATAAAAGTATTTCCAAGTTAGAAAGCGGGATCCAAATGCAATTCATGTTGGAGGGGATTCAAACACATATGGTACTATTATCTATGTTTTGCTTCATTCTTTTATGTGAACTAGCATTCATTCATTTTGCTATCATTGATGTATGTATAAGCTCTTACAACAATCTCTTTTACTTATCACTATTGAATGTTCAAGAGTTGTTATTTTCCATCTATATATGCGTCAATGACATATAAAGATCAGTGCAATAATGTTTTAATTATTACTTTGTTCAACTACTTGAACAAAATAATTATCATATGAATGAATATTTTTGTTTAAAAGTAGAGTCATCTACATGCCTACTTTTCAATAAGAACCATTAAGAATTGCACTAAGACAGAGACTTCCCGGGATAGATTACTTAATTACATTATTGCATTTTAGAATAAATTTTTCATCATTTTCCATTAGATATAAGTAAATTAAACACTTATCCATCCCATTCATAAATCATTGGGAAACTGGTCCCATTATATCCAGTCGGAGTCACCACACCAAATGGAAAAGGAGCTGCCTTTAAGGTCCAGACCGGGTGGTTTTCCCCGATGTTGATGCAGCGATTTTCGAGGCATCAACATTTTTGGCACTAGAAGGAGGGCCTCAACTATGAATGGTGAGAAAAACCAAATCTACAATCCATTCTGAGAGTAAATCTCCCTCCACCTCACCTCCGACTTCCCCCTTGTAAGCTGGAACTCCAGTTTCCAAGCGAGAAGTAGAGGAGACAATGACCACTGCTCAACCCTAAAATATCTCGGGTAAATTAAGTCCAGAATCTCCTAAAGTATAGTCTCTCATCCAAAAACTTCAAGGATTCTCAATATCACCACAGAAATCTGAGGTATCTCAAGGCAGTGTAACTTTGTAATTCATTCCTTCTCACCCTCTCACCAGACTTCAGAGTGAAAAGCTTGGTATTGAACCTACTGAGTTACCTTTGCCTAAAAGGAAATGAGCAAGGAAAACAATTGAAGGATCTAATAGTGAAACTTTCTCATCATCATCATCCATTTCATATTCTCCAATGCGAAGTCAACCATCCACTCCTCCACTCCAAATTGTTGTTCAACAGGGAACTGGAACTTCAACATCTATTTCTCAACCTCTTCAAACTTCAATATCTGCTCCTTCCCAACCATCTGGAACTTCATTGGCACTATCATCTAGTAGTGGCTCAACAATGGCATAGAATCCATGGAACAATCCTGGTGCAGTCACAATGTCTGCACCTTTGCATCCATTTCTAGCTCATCCTGAAAAATGGTTGCCGAAATTTAATCCAGATGCATGCATACAGGAAGATGAGCACATTAACAACTTTATGTTGTCAGTCAACTTAAAATGAGTTATAGAGGAATATGTGTTTGTTAGACTTTTTCCTTATACCCTACAAGGATCAGATGGGTCTTGGTATTTTTCCTTGCCATCAGGATCCATTACTAGTTGGAACATTTTTCAAGAACAGTTCTTGACTAAAACGGTGATGACAAATCTATAGGGACGTTAATCAATGATCTTTCAAATCTTAGGACATAGTCTAAAGAACCTATAAAATAGTTCAATTCACGGTTTAATAAACTCTTAAATAAGATTCTGACTGCCTCTAAACCTAGTAAGCAAGTTAGAAGCGAATGGTATACAACAACTTTACCCTCAAATATAGTTATCTTTGTAGATAGAGCTGCAAAACCAACTCTAGCAGAAAATATGAAAGAGGCACTTGCTGTAGAAAAACACATCATTGCCTTAGAAAAGAAAGCTTCTCTTGAAGATAGAAAATCAAAAAATGTCTCCTTCAAAGATGATTCAAAGAAGAAAATGGCTAAAGATCCCTACAATATGGAAGGTCTCCAAAAAGTTCTCAAGACAATGTCAAATGAAATGATAGAAATCAAGAACCAAGTAGTTGAGACTTCAACAAAGAGGCCATTTAGAAACCTTAAGAAACTTGAATCAAAACCCCCAAATGTTATATCCAATGCAGACTCGGACCCCGAAGAAGATGAAGAACAAGAGACAGTCTTATCATCTGAAGAAACTGAAGAAGAGGTAACCGTAGAATGTCATGGGATGTGGGACTTTATCTTGCCTAATTCTGATACAGAAAATGAACAGGAACCTTTCCCTGTAATCACTAGAAGTAAAGGTACTCCTGAACCTATTCAAACAACTCAGAAGAAAAGGAACACAGGTACCAGTACTAAAGAAAAATTTCCCACAAAGAATTCTACAGCAATACCTTCTCAAAATCAGCCATCAACTTCAAATCTACCTGCAACATCTAAAATGTTAGTAGTTACAGACTCTATGGATTACAACATTATTGAAGACGTGAAGAAAACAAAGGAAAATATCACAATGTTTGAGCTTAGTAAACTCAAACATCAACAAAAATTATTGCTTAAAGAGTTAGATGCAGTACCTTCTTCTCCTCTTCCAAATGTTGTTTTGTCCAAAGCTGCTAATGAAACAAGTAAACCACCTCCTGGTAGAGTAGAAGCTACTAATGCTGTTCTAATTGGAGATAGATCAAATTCCCATACTCCTCCTTTTCTCTTAACCTACGAGATTTATAATAGAAATCTGCACAATTGCTTGATAGACTCAGTGGCTTCCTCGAATATAATGCCAGCTTTAGTTTGTTCCAAATTGAACATTGAACCCCAAAATTCTACAATCCATATTATCCAGTTGGATAGAACTAAGGTCCAAGTATTAGGAGAAATCAACTCAGTTACCATTAGGTTATCACCTGACCCAAGATTTGTTCAGAGAATTGATATTTTAATCGCTGATATTCCTGAGTTCTATGGTTTTATTTTAAGTAGAGACTGGTCTGAGAAAATTCATGGTTATATTTCCACCAATTGGTCATACATGTGGCTACCCTATAAAGGAAAGACAAATCAGATAAAGATTGACCGGGAGAAACATATGACTCATAATGTTACTGATTTTGAGCAAGAAAACCAGCCAATAGCATTCAACAACAACATTTTGGGTAACTATTCATCCGAATCATTCTTTGGTAATTTTAATGCTCAATCATCACCTTTCTCAGTTAATAGTTTCACATCTCAAATCGAAAATTTTCCCAAACAGATACATCAAGTTGTGTTAAAATTGTTGAAGAAACTGTAAATAAAACTGTAGATAAACCTTTGCTTTGGTCATTATACTTTGATGGGTCTAAATCTAATGAAGATGCAGGAGTAGGATGTATTTTAGTTAGTCCTGAGGGAGAAAATACCATGTTATCATGCAGATTAGAATTTGAGTGCACAAACAATACTGCAGAATATGAAGCCTTGATTCAAGGACTTTATAAAGAAATTGGTCTTAAATTTCAATATTTGAAAGTGTTTGGTGATTCTAAAATTGTTATAAGACAAGTCAGAAATACTATACATTGCCTTTCCAGTCACCTTAAACATTATCAATCCTTGGTGCAAGACCTTGTATCTCATTTTCTAGCATTTAATATCTCCCCTATCCCTAGATCTTAGAATGCAGCGGCAGTTCTACTAGCTAATGTTGCTTCTAAGCTCCTGCCATTTTAAGATTACAATCCCGATAGATTTTCAGTAGAATTGATTTTCAGGCCATCGATTCCTAACAATGTCACTAACTGGCAAGTGTTCAATCATGATGATGACATTTTAAATTTCTTAACTTTTGATAAGTCCTATGATGATCAAATTATTGATGAAAGTGAGCATGATCTTCAAATGAAGGAAAATCTTGAAGAAAACTCAATACCGAAACTAGTAGTCAAACTTGAAGACCTTTATGACATCAAAGATAGGTTTAAACAGGTTACTAATTCAAAGCTCCAAAGTTCTACTTTGAGATTTGAATTAATAAACCTTGGTACTGAGGAGAATCCACAAAACATCAATTTGGGATTAGGACTTACTTCAAAAGAAAGAATTTCATTTATCAGATTATTGCATAAATATAAATATGTCTTCACTTGGAAATATGATGATTTGAAAATGTATGATACATCTATCATACAACATACAATTTCGATGATATCTGAAGAAAACTAGTACAATAGAAATTAAGGAAGATTCGTCCTAACTTAGAGAGTCAATTAAAAGCTAAATTAAACAAACTCTTGAAAACTAAGATAATTTTTCCTGTTATACATTCCAATTGGGTGTCCAACATGGTGCCAGTAAGGAAGAAAAATTGTGACATTAGAATTTGTATTGATTTCAGAAATCTTAATAAGGAAAGTCAAAAGGATAACTTCCCTTTACCTACCATGGAGAAAACTCTCTATTTAGTAGTTGGTTCTGAATTAATGTCATTCTTATATGGTTTTTCAGGATATAACCAAATTTTGGTCCACCCTGATAATAGACTTAAGACTACCTTCAAAACCAAATGGGGAACTTATGCCTATCAAAAAATTCCTTTCAGATTAATCAATGCTAGAGCTACATTTCAAAGAGAAATGGACATCACATTCAAAGGCCTAATCAATAAATCAGTAGTTGTCTATTTGGCTAACATTACTGTGTTCTCTAAGAAAAGATCAAATCATTTACATGACTTGAAATGAATCTTTGAGCGTTGTAAAAGGTATGGCATTTCACTCATTCCAAAGAAGTCCTTTTTTGCTCTTGACCAAGGTAAACTCTTGGGCTTCATTGTTTCAAAGGATGGTATTTATATTGATCCAGGTAGAATCAAAGAGATTTATGATATTCCATTTCCACATAATAAAAAAACAATGCAATCATTTTTAGGCCAGATTAATTTTATAAAAAGCTTTGTCCCAGACTTTTCGCAGATTGTTTTACAAACCATGATCAAGAAAAACTCAATGTTTAAATGGGAACATATAGAAAAAGAAGCTTTTGATTCGATCAAACAAGTAATCATAAATGCTTCTGCATCAAACACCCCTGATTTTTCAAATCATTTCATTCTATATACTCTCGCATTCGATTCATCTTATGCAGCAGTGCTGACACAAATCAATGATCAAAACTTGGAAGCACCAATTTCATTTTATAGTTCAAACCTTCAAGGTGTTGAACTCAATTACTCCGAAGTTGAAAAACAAGTCTTTTCTATATATAAAGCCATCAAACACTTCAGGCCCTTTCTTTTAAAGGCTCATACAAAAGTTATAGTCCCTTTTTCAGCAGTAAGACAATTACTAGTTCAAAGGGAATTGGGAGAAAAGAGGGAAAATTGAGTCACAGCATTACAAGAATATGATTTGGACATAAAACCAGCAAAGATTGTCAAAGGCCAAGGTTTTTTCAGGTTGTTAGTAGGAGCTTCTAATATTCAGGAACATGAAGGTACAAACGGTATTGAAGAAATCAATGAGATAAGTACCATTAATCCTGAATCCTAATATGCAGATTTGATATTCTATTTAAAAAATGGGTATGCTCCTTCTAATCTTTCCTATAAAAATAAACGTGCCATAAGAATAAAGGCAAATAATTTCATAATTGTTGATGATGTGTTGTTTAGACGGAATTATGATTCAATTTTGTTAAGATGCTTAGAAAAACCTGAAGCGCAAAAGGTCTTGCAAGAACTACATGATGGTCTGGCAGGAGGACATTTGGAGCTGATACAACAGCCCACAAAATCATTCATGTTGGGTATTATTGGCCCAACTTATTTAGAGATACTCATGAATATGTAAGGAAATGCCAAACATGTCAAACTACTAGTGGAAGACAAAGGAATTCATATTTTCCTTTGCAACCAGTCAACACTAAACAGCCCTTTGAACAATGGGGATTGGATATCATTGGAGAAATTATTCCACATTCATCCAAACAACATAGGTATATCCTTACAGCTACTGATTACTTTACTAAGTGGGTCGAAGCAATTCCCTTGAAGAAAGAAAACTCTGAGGCAATCGTTGAATTCATAGATCAGTTCATCATTACCAGGTTTAGTGTCCCAAACGCTCTTATTTTTTATAATGCATATTACTTCTCTGGTAATTCTATACTTGAATTTGCTATCAAAAGAGGATTCAAATTGAAATATTCTGCAAACTACTACCCTCAAGGTAATGGTTTAGCAGAATCTACCAATAAAAATCTTATCGAGATCATTAAGAAAACTATTGAACAGAATCATAAAAATTGGCATAAGTCTTTGATATTTGCACTATGGGCAGACTGTATAACACAAAAGGCCTCAACAGGAACTTCTCCATTTAATCTAGTGTATGGAAAGGAGGCTATCATACCATCAAATTTAGTACTTCTGTCACTAGCCTTAGTACAGTTTATTGAAGAAAGTCTCTCATCTTCTATTCAATTAAGACATGATTAGATCCTGAAACTAGAGGAAGAAAAGGAGAAAACCCAAAATACGCATGAAAAGCATCGACAAATTATCAAATCCTCGTTTGATACAACATCAATAGGCTCAAAACATTTATAAGTTGGTGATCTAGTTTTGAAGTGGGACAAAGCCCATGAGGATAAAGGAAAGCACACTAAGTTTCAGAAAATGTGGCTTGGACCATTCCAAATTAGTGAGAAGATAGGCCCATCTACATTCATATTACAAGATCTATCAGGAAAGAGAGATTCTCTTTCTGTCAATGGCCTTATTTTGAAAAAAATCTTCAATTGAGGAGGTAACCCTTTCTCACTTTGTAAATATTCAATTTCTAGTTATATTTGTGTAGTTATTTTTGTCTTAAGAAATGGAGTTGTAAATAGCCTTCTATTGGTTTTTACTATATTGAAAAAGTCACTCAAAAAAAAATAATCTTAATATTTACTTTTGATAGATGGAAGCCTTGAAGGAAAAGGAAAATTCTAGGGAATTAGGTATAATTGAATTCTGAAAACCCTTTTCATTTTTGTAAAATCTTCTCAAAACTTGAAAATACTGTAAATCATTTTAAAGTTTTAGAAGCCTAAAAATGGTTATCAATACAAAGCAAAGACTGATTCAAGCTTAGCATCTTCAACTCTCAAAATTGCCATCCATGTTCTCTTAAGGAGAAAATTATTCACCCCATCCATCAAAGTTTATGATTTTTCAGAGTGTAATTCTAAAATATATTTGATATAAAAGATAAGAGGTCTTATCATAAGCTTGCTTACCATGTTCATAGGGGACTAGTTCAACTGACATTACCAATACTACATACCAAAACAGGGTAATGGCTTATAATTATAAGACAAGGGGTCTCATCATGAGCTAGCTTGTTCAGTTAAATTACAACCAGTGAATGGCATTGTCAACAACTGGCCACCAAACCAGGACAATGGCTTTTTATCTTACAAAATAAAGAAATAAGGAAAAAGAAAATGTAATACAAAAAATGTGGAAACATGTCTTTTTGGATCCATTCTTTTAAAATTACTCTCAAATGGATGGAACAATGAATGATTAAATGGTTAAAAGGTAACCTTGCCAAGACTATGGATGTTTGCTAGCAGCAGTGGCTCTACCTATGACAAAGGAGTCATTATACAAGCTAAGTTGGAGAAGTCTTTTGTTTTATCATTATAAACCAAGTAAGGTTTACTTAAAACTTAGGATGTATGTAATTTTGAGATGAGAAAGAGATAGCAAAAATAGTTTTCATTACATTCAGAATTTATGATTACCTAGTTATATTAGATTTTCTCTATCTATTAAGGTTTTTAGATTAAGAAGTTAAAGTATTATATTATTTTCTCAGAGATAATTGTTTCTTCCAGTGAATCGCCAATTGTTGTGTTGTACAGCAACCCCCCATTTCATAAAATCTTTACACAAGATTTTTATATGAAATGGGTCCCTTTAAAAATAAACTTAGTTAGATGTGTGAATAAAATGGTATTTACCTCATCACAAGAAAATCCTTACCAAAAGGCCCTATGTAAATGAATCATTTTATAAAGCCTTTTAATTAAAAAGCAAAGTGTTCCTTTAAAAAATATTATAAAACTATTCTATATTGCGATAAAGCAATCGGAGATCGCATATCGCAATATGAAAGGAAACACACACAAAAACAAGACTTCCCCCAATTCTCCGATCCGAAAAGGTAATCGCAATCGATAATCAGGGAAAGCAAATGCCAAACGGACAATAAAGAAAATCCCCTTAACTCCTCTAATGCGATAAAGCAAATCGCAATCGGCAAATCAGTTGTGTCAATGATAAAAGGACATATGAAAAGGCATAATCAACTCCCGATGTGATAAAGCTAATCGCAATCGGCAATTGGCAGAGTCACATGACAAAGGGATAAAGCTCAAGCCAAACCCTGACTGCAATCTATTAATTGGGCACACATCTCGAAAGGGAATTATACATTAAAATAGTTTGCATGCATTATATTGTATCACCTTTCGGTAATCGGAGATATTTCCAGTGAGTCCTTATGAACTTCTCGTTGACACTCCCGATCGTCGATTTGTGATTTATCACTGATCATCGATCAATGAAATCTAAAGCATGCTTGAGACAATCATTTGGCATATGAGCGACGTGATGGGAATTTATGATGTTATTTACCACGATTGACAGTTTAAACGGCCATTCAATACCGAAGTTAAGGATATATCTTTCAAAATATTTTATCCATGGTAATCCTTAACTATATTTTATTTATCATATGCTAATCGACGTAATTCTATTCATTTTAATATTGGCTTGTAGCAGCACTTTCTCTGAATTATGATTTGCAACTCTTTGTGCAGAATTCTTCCAAAACTAGAAATCCAGAGAAAATGGGGAAAAAATCAAAGAAGTCTACAATAGCAGCTCCCACAGTCAAAGATCCCGGACCAAGAAAGAAAGGATTAATCTCATATACGACATGCCTTGGTCTAGGAAATACCAGCTGGGAAAGTATTTACAATCTGATAGAAGCAGAGGAGCCTGAAGAATTATCAGAGGAAGCCACAGCCGATTCAACTAACAAATCAGAAGGAACTCTTAAAGAATTGGCTTGTTCTTATCTTCACAAGATAGTAGCGTGAGCTAAAATCCTACCATATACTGACGTAGTAAGATAGGTGGTGGAGAAAATTCCAGTCTCGGAAAAAACATTTTGCACAGCTGATGGGAGGATATTCAGCTCATTTCAGCGTGAGGATCTCATGAAAATGTACCACTTACCTCAACTTGAGAAGCGATACAACAAGGCGTCCTTGGAAACATTTGAGAAGGAAAACGACTCAAAGTCAGCCCCGATAAGGCAATGGAGGCATTTCCCAGAAAAGCAAAAGCATGAGTCTTCGGGTAAGTACTCTTTTGACTCATTGGTTTCCCTTATTTCTATGCTGGGGCTATGATGTGTAGGATGTGGCGAATACATGATTCTACCAAATTTACCATACAAATGGTCCCCCTAATGGAAGCCACAATCAACGATTATGTGATGGGTTGGGAAAATATTTTGTCTGATAAACTAGCCACAGCAATTTTAGAGTACAGAACAAATGCACATAAAACTTCACGGATTATTCCCCCTTTTTATTACAGTGCGTACATTATGGATACTATTTTCTTTGAATCTAAATATCCAATACTCATATGGAGATGGACTCCCCAAGACCTGAATCCAATCCATATTTACCACCAACAGTTATGGAAGGCGCATTACAAGAATCACTTGTATAAAATTGGTAATGGTTTTATTCTCCCTGTATATTATTTTATTTTTAATAAACCTGCCCCCAGGATATCCCCAAAGGCAGAAATTGACTTGACAGCAGTAGGTAGTTGGTTCAAGGAAGAGAAATTTACTTATATAAGGATTTTTGGTAGCCTTACTAAACCCCATGTTCTCCCCTTGTATGTGCTTGATAAATTGTTAGCTTGGGAATTGGCTTATCAAATAACAGTAGAAGGGACATCCAAAACCCTTAAGGATTCAAAGAAACACATGTGGCCAATATTCCCTTTACGATTCGGAATTTTCACTCTACATTACTACAAGCATGCAGAGAAGGAGATAGAAAAGATGCTAATGTTGAATCTTGCCACAATTCCTAACAGGCCATATGATCCCAGACAGGTTGCTTATAATGTCACATCTCAAGCCAAACTTGATAAGTTTGATCATAAAGCAGATGACTTCGATGATCTATTTTCTTTAGCTGAATCATTATTTCAAGTTAAAGGATTGGCCAGGATGAGGTATCAAGATGAAGGGCTAGAAATGTTAAATAGGCTTAGAGACCAGAGGTTGCAAACTCTGCCTTTAGACCTATTAGCCACAACCCCGACAATCCAATCAAGCGAAATTGAATAGAAAGCTACTGATAAAGCTCTTGCAGTGGAAAAAGTTCCTAAGAAAGAAAAAACACTAGAGCAGGAGCAGGAACAGGAATAGGGAAAAGGTAGTGAACTCATCGATTCATACATTCATATTGATCCCGAACTACTCAAAGAATGGTAACAGTTTGACTCAATCATCAGCAATACTGAGAGCTTACAGGGATTTAGCACACCTGAAATAACAACTGATCAGAAGACAACAACTACTACAGTTCCAACCAAAGGAACTAGCGGCCCACCCATGACTCAAAAAGATGTTGAAATGATTCCAGAGAACCCTTCCGATGAGATTGTTCTGCATGTAGAAGAAATACCACCCTTAGATGTCTTCTACAGCCCTAAGCATAGGGCTGTAATAAAGAGACAAAGGAAAAAGAGAAAACTTGATCAATATTCTCTTTTACCTACACAGATGGAGATAACTAATGTGGTAAGCAAAGAGGAAGTCAACCCTTCCAAATATCCTACTAAACTCTCTCAGTATGCTCAGGCATACACAGTAGCTACTATGGACAAGGCATCGGAAGTCAACAATTTGCTTAAAGAGAAGGATCAAGCAATCATCTTACTGGAGACACAGGTACAAGAAAAATAGCAGTAGTTAGTAGCACAGAAGCAGTCAAACAAGCAATTTCTCAAAGAGAAATAGAGGACAGATCAACTTGCAGTGCAGAAGCAAAAATAACTATCTCAAGCATTGAACAAGCTGAAGACAATGAATGAACAGTTGAGAAAATCAAAATATGAAAAAATCGCTCAACTGTCACTATAAATAGAAAGGTTCAAGGAATTTCCTCAAGTAGAGGAATTCAAATCAAAGGCTCTCCAAATTACTAAGGCACTATCTACTCAGTTGAGCTTGTTATGTAATAATATTTCTCTTGTTCCTACCTTCTGTGAAATTTCCTCGTCTATGACTGATAAGTCAGTTGATGCAAGACAAAAATTGGAACAAGCAGATGAAACACTAACAATGTTTCTCTCTTGGAAAGAAACAAAGGAAGGACAAGCTGCAAATCTACCCCAAATTCTAGAATCACACAAGGAAATCTTGTTCCTTGAGTGGCAATCTCAACTAATGAAAGCAGAAAGGGCAACATCAAGATGTAGAATGGTGACTGGTAATCTAGTGGAATTGATTAATAATACTCTTTATTTGACAAATTTAATTTCACAATGTACTCCAGGAAAACTGCCATCAGTCAAAGCATTGGAGTAGATATGGAAACAAGAGCTAGAAAAGAGGGAGAGAGTGATCGCAGACATTCAAAATTTAATGTGGGAACCTTTTGGTTCTTCTTTGTTAAACCATATAGTCAAAGGACAATGATAAAATGCCTTACTGATGCAATCATTTACATGATTCCTGAAATTACTAATGTGACATATACTACCCAGCTGGATTCACATATGAGTCATCCTCCAGAACTACAACCAATGCTCGCCCTATGCCAGTTCAAGCCAAAGGATAGTTAACCAAAACAATGAACCATCCTTACCGACTGCAAGCATGTCTATTTCGGGGATATTTTCATATATTTGTGATTTGGTAACATCAGCTCACAACATTTTTATTTCATAGTTAGTTAGTTTAGATAGTATTCATAGACCCTGTTGGAGAGGTAAATCCCCTCTACGGATAGAGGCGATCCCTACTAGCCCAGAATGGGTCTAGCAACAATCAAACAATGCTATCACGCAAGTTCCTAATTGCAAATAAAATGTAGGTGATGAAGACCTACTTGTGTTCCAACGATTTCGTTTGTAGAAGAGATGTCGCCCACATTCCTTTGCCTTGGCCGGTCACAATCCTCCACTATCCTCATGAATGGACACCTGCACACAAAGTGAACAACACAAACACAAGCGTGAAATCTAATATATGCAATTATACATCAGTCAGGAAGGACATAATTCAACATTAATCATCACAACAATGAGAATGGAACCATAATGATAGTCATCTATTATTAATAATCAACAAAAGGAGAATACAACCAGCGTCCTGACGTCAAGTCCTCCTTTGGCTGGGTGCTCAGCTACACAAGTCTTGCAAAGCTTGAAAGGATGAGGGACAAGCCTCTCTCTCCTTGCTAACAAGATCTCCTTACTTAGGTAAAGCCTTATGGACACAAAGAAGGCTCTTGCAGCTCTAATCTCTTGATATCTTCCTTTCAGCAGAAGTATTGCCACTAGAATCAGAACTCAAAAACTAGCTTGCTCAAGGCATGGAAACAAGCTTTTATAGATGAAAAGGAAGAGATAAGATCAATCACAACAATAATGGATTTGGCTTCATCACTTGGAAACTTCTATGGAATGGTGGCAAACTACTTCCCATTCAAGGAGATTCGAAGCCAAACCATCCTCACTTAGCTTGGATTCAGTTGGTGAATGAGTTGGATAGAACTTTCGGAAGTTGATTAGTTCAAAACTTTGCCCAAAAAGGTTGGCGTGATTGCGACTCTGGGACAGAGCGCTAATGGCGTGCCCCTTTTATAGGATTTTCCCCATTGGCGCGGGCAGTACATAGTGGACCAGCGCTAATGTAAAAAGGGCTATTTTTAAGGGCAAGGTGCAGGAGATGTCTTCAGGGCATATGAAGCTCATGTTCAAAGGTGAATGATGCAAGTGGTTTCAAGTCTTGTCACTTCTCACAAGTCCCGGAATGAGTCCTCCAAGACGTGGGAGAGGGGTAACAGGGACGGTGACAAATTACTGTGTAACAGACCCTTTCATGTTTTCAGAAAGGGTCCTAAAAATTTTGTATTAAGACTTGGATTGGAAGTTGCACTATTGTGCTTCCAATATATATATATTTTTTATGAAACTGGACCTGAATTCTGAGTTTTAATGAATAGTATTTTTGTCTGATATGCACTACCACTTCCTATAAAAGTATTTCCAAGATAGAAAAAGAGATCCAAATGCAATTCATGTTGGAGGGGATTCAAACACATATGGTACTATTATCTATGTTTTGCTTCATTCTTTTATGTGAACTAGCATTCATTCATTTTACTATCATTGATGTATGTATAAGCTCTTACAGCAACCTCTTTTACTTATCACTATTGAATGTCCAAGAGTTGTTATTTTCCATCTATATATGAGTCAATGATATATAAAGATCAGTGCAATAATGTTTTAATTATTACTTTGTTCAACTACTTGAACAAAGTAATTATCATATGAATGAATATTTTTATTTAAAAGTAGAGTCATCTACATGCCTACTTTTCAATAAGAACCCTTAAGAATTGCACTAAGACAGAGACTTCCTGGGATAGATTAGTTAATTACATTATTGCATTTTAGAATAAATCTTTCATCATTTTCCATTAGATATAAGTAAATTAAACACTTATCCATCCCATTCATAAATCATTGGGAAACTAGTCCCATTATATCCAGTCAAAGCCACCACACCAAACGGAAAAGGAGCTACCTTTAAGGTCCAGACCAGATGGTTTTCCCCAATGTTGATGTAGCAATTTTTGAGGCATCAATAGTACCATGGTCGCTTATGAGACTCCTAGGGCATCCGAAGCTTGAGATGATATTTTCAAAGATGAATCGCGCGGCAGTTTCTGCTATGTAGTCTTTTACTAGTGCGGCTTCTACCCATTTGACAGGTACTCTATGGCAGTAATTATGTATCGGGCTTTGGAGTGATGTGTCAGTGGGGAGATTGGACCATGAAATCTACCGCCCACTTATCGAATATTTGCATTGTATGGACTAGGTGTAGTGGTAGCTCATCGCATCGGGAAGGCCTTCCAACTCTTTGACAGACATCGCATTCATTGGCGAATGCCTTCGAACCCTTATGTACTGTAGGCCACCATAGTCCTACTTGTATTATCTTCCTTGCAGTTGTCTTACCCCCTACATGGCCTCCCACGACCCCTGTGTGGCACTCCCATTAGATATCTTCTCTTTCATGTTGTAGGACACAACGTCTGAATATCTAGTCTAAGCCCATTTTGTAAAGGTGTGTTGCTATGAGTTGGTAATCTGCTACTCTGACCACCAAGTGCCTTTTCTACATTGCAGTGTAGCCTTCTGGACAACTGCTTGTTGTGAGCATAGCAATTTCCTACAAGTGGTCGGGTATGGCTTCTATCCAGAATAAATTAGCATAGATAACCAATCGTCTATTGCTCCATTATTCTCCCCTGTTTCCAGGTGAGAAAGGTGATCCAGGCCTACATTCAATCTGCTTGGCTTAACAACTACTTCAAACATGGACTCTTGAAATAATAATAGCCATCTGCATATTCTTCCCTCCAGTACCGGCTTGTTTACTAGGTACCTCAGTGAAGAATGGTCTGTGAAAAATTTGAATGGTGCACCTAGCAGGTAGTGCATAAAATTTTGGAGAGAATAGACCATTTCTAGAGCTTCTCATTCTATTGTTGTGTAGCTTTTTTCCACCGTGGAGAGCTTTCTACTTGCATAGTATATTAGATTATCCATCTTCTCTCCTAGTTGCACTAGGACTACTCTTAGTGCTATTCCAGATGCATCAATATGTACATGGAACATTTTGTTCCAGACAGGGTATACCAATATGGGTGCACTTACTAACCTTTCTTTTAGTGTGTCTAGTGTTGCTTGACAATATGTTGTCCAAATGAATTCCTCCGTCTTCTTTAGCAGTCTCTCCATTGGGGTTGTTATGGTTGCATAGTTTCTGATGAACCTTCTGTAGTACCCCGTATGGCCTAGAGTTTCTCTTAGTTGCTTTATGTTGCGGGGTGGTTCCATGTGGACGATTGCTGCTATTTTGGCAGGGGCCACACAGACTCCATCTTTGCAAACAATATGGCCCAGTATGGTTCCAAAGGGAACTGAAAAATGCACTTCTTCAAATTTAAAGAGATTAGTAATTGTCTGCATCTTTTGAACATTACTCTCAATAGACCAGTATGCTTCTTCAGCACGTTGTATATTGTCTAGTCGTCCATGTAGACTTCTAGGAACTTATGAATGTAGTCTTAGAAAGCTACTATTACAATCCTTGAAAAGACTGTTGGTGCATTCTTTAATCCTAGTGGTAGCCTGAGAATCGAATGAGTAAGCCTCATTCCCCACAACATTGTCTACGACTTTGTTGTTGAATGGCGTGGGGAATGGGTCATGCACACATGCATTGTTCAGGCTTCTATAAACGACGCATACTCTAATCTCGAGCACATCCTTCTTGTTCTGAATCACTATAGGGCTTATCCAGTCAGCTTCATCAACTGGAAAAATGATTCCTACATCCAGCATTTTATGAATCTCCCTTTTAACTTTCTCATTAACCCTTGGGTTCAGTTAATATGGTCTGTGCTTCACTGGTCGAACACCTAGTTTCAGAAAAAAATTCATTTCTCCCAAGTTACCTTTTATCCCCTTGAGTTCGGCTACCAAAGCTGGGAACAGGTCCTGGTATTCTTGTAGCAACTCAAAAATTTCTTTAGTGGTCTGTTCGTCCTAGTAGTCTCGTACTGATGCTATCTTGGGTTTATTCTCCATCCCTACATTTTGCTTTCTCAGCTTCATTGGTAGGTGATGCGCAACTTCTATCAAGGGACTCTCATGAATCCCCCTTTCTCCCTCTATTTCTTCAAAGGCTAGGTGTCTAAGCCCTTCCAATCCATCTTCTTCTAGTTTTGTGTCGATTCTGTTGCAAGTCACAAATTTTGGAGATTCCATGTCAAATAAGCATTACAAGAAGTTTTCTTTGTGCTCCCCTTCCACTAGCATCTCTGGGGTGAAAAAAACTCCTTTCACCACTTGAAGTGCTTCTATCATTTGTGCTTCACTATCCTTGAATGATAAATCACCAATGAATTGTGTTTTTAAGGCATCCCAGGTAGTTGTTTGTCGTCGTAGTTCTTCATGGATGTACCACACCTAGGGGATGGCGCTAAGGTTGGGTATAAAGGCATGCACCCACAGGTTCCTTGGCAGCCCTTGGCTTTCCTAGTTGCTCGTGCACCCTTTGACATGTTCCTTGGGACTTGAGTTCCACGTGTATTATTTTTGGTCTGGTGGCCACTCTTCCTTCTTGTTAAACCTTTCCTTCATTGCTCGCTTTGCATCCTTCCAGTCTTTCAATACCTAGCAGTGTGCTTTCCACCATCTTTCGGTGTTGCCATGAGCGTAATGTCCAGAAAGGGAATTCTCTGGTCTTCTGGTACATCCTAGTCCATCCTGTCCAGGAACTGATCTATCAGCTCAAGGCCACAGTACTTCAAGATGTCTTCCTTTCCTATATCTCCCCAGTTTACTCGGATTAGCATTGCACATCACCAGGTTGTTAGTTTGTATCCACCCTACTTCCATGCATCCCATGCAACTTCTGAACTAGCTTCTAAACTTTGGATGATCCTCCAACTAACTGATCCTCTGGCTGTAGGATTTATGTAATCTTCCCTTTTTCATGGGGTGAGAGTATACAACTAATCTAGCATCCCTGGTTCTTCCCTGTCATCTATTGGCTCTGTAAACCTGGGCCTTTGATAAGGGTCCAGCGGCTTAATCACCCTCATTCCTTTTGCTTCTAATATCATCAGTTCCTTTTTCAAATCTATGATGGCATAGTTTTCGTATGCCTAGTCAATCCCCAAGAGTGCAGGATATCAGTCTTTATCCCCCATAATGTCTATTACTTCAAATTCAGTGTTTGTTTTTACTCCTGCTACGTCAACCTCTACATTCTCCAATATTTCAATGGGTAGTATATAGTACTAATTTTCCATTCTCAACTGAATTGGTGAATACTTCAGTTCTGGCTTCCCCATTGCCTCCCAGGTATTTCGGGGTAGGATGTTTATGTCCGATCCCAGATCTAGCATGGTGTCCTTTATCTAGAATCCTGCCACATGTGCAATGATTCAGAATTCCTTCCGACTTCTCTTCTTATTCCGCTTCACCCTCCTGAAGGCTTTCTCTCGCCAAAATTCACAAGGTTGTCCTGTGTCCTCTTGCTCTATGGACACCGTGGCTTTCAAGATTTTTCGTAATTCCCTTAGCTTGGTTTCATCTTCAACAATTTTTAAGAACAGTTTAAACCATTCCCCAATGGGTTGGGCAAGGTCAGGCATGTATACTTGCAGGCCTCGGGTGTCCCTATCTTTAGTCATCCCTTCGAACAATTTGGCTACTTCTTGGTAATATTGTTTTTGGCGCTTGGGTTGATACACCTTTGGTGGTGACGCTACTTTGATGATCATGGGGGGCTCCTCAGCATAACGATCTTCCCCTGTCTTCTTTCCTCCTCGAGTGGCTATATTGATATTTGTATCGGGGAGACCCTCGTCGGTCTGAGGCTTGGCATTCACCAGGTTAGCCCCTCATTATCTAATCCTCTCTTACCATTTCACAATGAGTTTTGGGGAGTCTTCTATCACGTGGGTGTTAACTCTGCACTGCAAACACCATGGTCTTCTCGAGAGCGGGAATTCCCTTGCGACATGTACTTCTTGATTACAATTGTAACATCTTAAGGGTCCTCTGCCCCCCAATCTCCCTCTGTGTCCATTTCCTCCTCGCCCCTCTCGATTTTCTTCATTGACTCTCAATGTGGATTTGTCCAACCTTTCTGCCAGCACCCGGCATTGATTGGTGTGATGAGTAGTCGATTTGCAGAACTTACATTAGTTTTTATTTGGGATGCTAGAGTACTTTTGCAACACTGGACACATCAACGGCATGTGTCCATACATTTTATAAATCTCACAGAAATCTGCATTATTCCTTCCTAGGAAGGGTCCTTGTGCCCTGATGGCTGCAACCCCTGCAGTTGGAGTGGTTCTCGATGATGCCACCACCCCTCCTGCTTGGTTAAGACACCGCAGTCGCAGGCATTCCATCATAACATGCCCCTCCACCAGGCAATGGGTGCACCAAACATTGGGCCTGGCCAGTCGTATGGGCTGAACATCCCTCAGCTTCTCGGTCAAGTTCGCAATCTGTCTTTGCAAGCCCATGATTGTTGTATCTTGAAAACTTGTGCCTCCCCGGTGTTCGTGGGGATATCCTACCATTGCTTCTATCGAAGATGCTTTCTCTAAGTCATCCTGCAAGGTTCCTATCTTCCACTATGTCAGCGGTGTCTTGGTCAAGGGCAAGAGCGCCTTGATGAACTAGTCCCGCTGGTGGTTTGGGTCCAAAGTGTAACTTAGATTGGAAATGGTGTCCTTAAAATTTTGCATGAGCTCCCAAGTAGTCTCTCCCTTCCTCTGCTTAATTTCCCACAACTCTAATAGCCCTTGCTGTTCGGTTTGTGGTACCTTGAATTGTTGCACAAATCCCCTCTTAATATCATCTATGGTTGGGTTCTAGTTTTTCTCTGCCCACTTTATGAACCTGCATAGAGCCTATTCCCTTAGCGTGGTCTAGAATTCCATCGCCCGAACATTATCCAAAGTCTGGCGGTCTCTCCAGATGGCTTCGCATAGGTACCAGTGTTGCTCCACATCCTCGTTCCCCTTACTTGCAAACTCTGGGTACCTTGTAAATGATCCCACCATACTACTCTAAATATTCCCTAAAACACAAAATCATTGGTTCCTGGCTGTAGTGACCCCTGTAGTCCCAAGTTACTGCTATACTCAGTTCTGGTATCACTTCCAGTATTGAAACTTGTTCTATATTTTTCTCTTGCCCTGTATACTTGCGCTGCTTTGGTTAGGTTAAAGATGAATTCTTTTGGTTTGTGATAAGGTACCAAGGGAAGGTCAGGGAAAACACCACTTGTGTTTCAGGGTTGGGACTGTTGAACTTTGGTGGATGTTGGTTCCTCGTCGAATAACCTCCTCATTTTTTCACCCATGTTGTCATCGTCTTCATGCCAGCATGGGTGTTGATCTTACAGTTCTTCTTCCGCAGCCTTCAGGGAGGATCCCCCATATGTTCCTAGTTATGATCCCTCATCCACAACATTCTGAAATAGTCCTCCTCCAGTTCCCTATTGTGATCTTATTTTTGCAGCCTGCAGGGATGCATTTCCTCCTATTCCCGATTCTGACATCCTTTCATCCCCTCTTCTGGTGGCCTAGCATCCTCTTCCTCCTTCATCTCAGCTCGGGGTTTTTCCATCGCCACTCCTAAGGTGGGACCCTCTCCTTCTTTTCCCTAGTGCTTGAGCTCCTCTTTCCTACCACTTATCTGCTAGCAACGCCCTTCTCTATGCTCTAACATCCCTCACTTTCTTTAATCCTTCTGCATCCATTCCCCCCGTAGAACCCCTATCCCCTTGTGGGTAGCATTTTCCCCTTTAGTTCCTTCCCCCAATACTGGGGTTTTACACTTCCATCCTGGTAGTGGATAGAGACAACAGTCCCTCTTCTACCAAAAGCATCTTAATCCATGTCGGGATTTCCCTTATCAATTCCCCCCTTATCTCGGAGTTGAAAATCACCTCCGCCTTTGAGTAGCATTGATAGCTTTCTACAGCAATCTCAACTATGTATCCTTCTACTATAGTTCTCACCCAGAAATCAACTGCTCTCATCCGCTCGTTATCTAGTTGTTGTAATAGTGCATTCTCAAATGAAGTCCAACTATGGCAAGCTCTCGCTGATCTGCTTGAAGGACTTTGCCGCTTTAGTTCTCTCAACCAATTGTACAAGTCCTCAGGGAATTTGCACCAGAAAATTTCGTATTGGTCGTCTGAGGTATTAGTGTATAAGATCTGCTTACGCACCTTGCCAATCATGTGATTCCTATGGATATCTCTTTCTGCCACAAATTGGTCTATTTTGTGGTTCCACCAGTTTCCGATCTCTCTCTTAGACACCCTCAACAACATATTCTGAAAAAATTCTCCTAATTTCAGGTCCGGGCAACGGAACCATTTGTTGGCTCGAATGAGTCATCAGGGAAAAGACCCTGGGTTCAAGCACAAAAGATCAACAATGGTACGTTGTATTCTAGGATAGCACTGGCATTTTCACCTCACCTCGAAGGGCAAGGAGTCTCACCCAAAGCACGCCGTGACCAAAAGGGGAGAAGGGCTCAACATGGAATGGAGAGGATCAAAGTTGGACATAGGCAATCATACACATATGCATTCATAATACATGGAACAGAGATAATGATACCCTAAACTCATACACAAGGACTCATCATACATACCACAAAACTAATAGAATTCTAGTATCGATTTAGCAAGCACCAACTTCATGCAACAAGGAGACTATTTAAAAAAATTTATAAGCCAGAGAACATGATGCACAATGCACTATGAGTCTTAACAATCATCAACTTGGATTACATTAAAGCAACAGAACAGAATACATTATAGCTTGGCCTCTCACCATCAACAATACATCAAATACCTGGCTCAATAGCTCAGGTCAGATCTACTCCACAACCCAGTTCCTCAGTTTCCAGCACTTCCTGTTTCTGCTCTTATGTCAGCGTACCTCCTCTGCAGCCCAATCCTTCAACATCCAGCAGGTTCATCCTCAACAACAAGCCCGACGATTAACAAAACCCAACAATAGTAACATCAACCTCTTCCTTTCTGTTCTTTCCCTTTTTATATCCTTCATGGCTGCCTGGATTGCCAGTTCCCACTCAGTTTCCTCAGCTGCCTTTGCCTTATGTTGCCACCTTGTCATCACCTTTCTACAACTGCTCGTTCTGCCGCCCCACCATTGCTACTATTTGTCCTTTCCCACCCTACAGTTGGTCAAAACTCTTCAAAATTAACGAAGGCTCCAACATTCTTTTTCCCCACTTTTCCCTCCAAACTCCTTGGCAGGGTCCACTCCTTTGTAAGGTAGCTTCGTTATCCGATAGATTAACATGTCAGTTATTGGGATGGGCTCCCCAAGCCATATATGTTGGGTGTGGAGCCTGATTATCTTCTATATTCAAAAGTACCGCTACATTGGACCCCAGTTCAAAATGGGGGCGGCAACGCCGCCCGTAAAATATTCACTGCAGGGGGGGTCCAGGGGGAGGCAGCTACGACCTTTGGGAGCCCCCCCCTGGCGGGGGGTTTCGGGGGCAGCGCCCTCGAAGCTAAAAATAGCTGTAAAATTGCCTTGTAAAAGTATATTAATTTCTAGTCAATCTGGGCCGTTCATTAGGCGGATGATCTGACGGTAGAACTTATGTTTAGTTTAGGGTTTTTTACCCTAGAAGGCAACCCTTCTCTTTATATGAGGGCATTGTATTTGAGGTTGTGAGATAGATGTGTATTCTGTGTGGGCGAGAAATAGAGAGGTGATACTGTGAGAGAAGACAGAGGATATTACAGCGGATTTGTTGTAAGTTGTGTCTCTTCATTTTTCTAGATAATAGAAAGGAAGGACTGGCTGTTTAGGGTGGACGTAGCCCAAACTGGGTGAACCACGTATATCTGTGTCTCTCTTGTTTTGTGTGTGTTCTGTATTTATATTTCTGCAATATTTTATGTGTTCCATTGCTCCGTAATATTTAATATTCTAACAACTGGTATCAGAGCCAAAGGTCTATTTGGCTGATAAACTCGTAGGAAAGAAGGGTTCCTAGTTCGAGTGGGAGCAATGGCGGAAAATGGTAA
>APFE031595842.1:0-35063 GCA_000404065.3 Pinus taeda | reverse complement strand
CCTCCCAGGGTCCAACAAGAGATTTCGTCTACTTTGACAAGCTCACCCACTCCCAATATGGCAACAAGAAAGGATAGTGATCTCTCCTCACAAGTCAACAATGGAAGTCCTAATTCCAGCAGCATTTACCCTTTGGAATGTTCAGCTTTTAACCTCCCCTCCTCTGGTCCAATGCCTGTATTTATAGTATTATAGAGGAAGTTATTCAGTTCCAACATCAATGGGATACTCCCTCTTTTGGATGGGGTAGCTCCTCTCTTGATGGGATAAGTTCCTCTATCATAGGAGTGCATGAACCATCTGGAGGCGCTCAATACACGTCAAACACTCTTCTAGAAGGCTCTAGAAGTGACCACAAGTAACTTTTTAAAGATGAAACTCGCGCCTTTTGACCTTTACAGGGGTACGCACCCATCCTTTGGCTTACAGAGCGTACAAGTACGCAGGTACAGTGTGTTTGGAGTGTGTACACGCAGGCAAGGTAGAGAGAACCTGCGTACCCAGAGATAAACATGTTTTTAAGTGACTTTCTCTCTTTTTGAAGTTTGACATGAAGAGCAGAGGTATGAGGCTTGACAAGGAGGATAATATGACTATTGATGGAGCCATATTAACTGCAGATAGTCATGGTGACAAATTTCAGTGTAACAAGACACATAGGGAATGAGACACATATGTGTCTTAAATAAACTTTATTAAATCATATTGGACTCTTAGACTTCATGCCATGTGGAGCGGAGATTGTTATTCACTTGGATTCTTTTAAAATCAAATTTATTAAATCTAATTGGACTCTTAGACGACATTCCATGTGGAGTAGAGTTTGTTATTCACTTGGATTTTTCTGTTTTCAACTTGCCATGTTAAAACAGTTCAAAACAAATCGTTTTTCCCTCACGCAATCTACAAAATGGAGCTCTGAAGAACCATGAATTTCTCCCAAACAGTTAGGAATACAAGGAAATGGTTTTTGGGTTATGAAATTCATCCCATGCCTGAAAAAACCCATGACCCATTTTTTTCATATTCACCCTGTTTTTCTCAGAAAATTCATTTTAAAATCAGGTGTCAAGACAGTTTACGCTTTATGGAAATTATGTTTTCTGCAAAAATCAATTCCGGATTTCTCCTAAACAGTTGTAAAATCTAGGAAACCATTCATTGGTTACCTAATTGCCCCAGTTCTAGAGAAAACCCCTGTCTCAGTTTTTTCAAATTCATCCTGGTTTGCTCAGAAAATTCATTTTAAAATTGGGTGTTTATGCCGCTGCGTTTTCTAGAAATGTTCCCATGATTTTTGATTTGCAGGTTTTGAAGGTTGGGCTTGTGGCTGCATGGATATCATCTAGCAAAGGAAAAGAGAAGATCTAACTCTTGCATTACAGAGGTAAAGATTTTTGCACATGGATTTGCAAATCTTACAGTAGCTAAATATTTTTTGTGATATACTAACAAAACAATTTCTTTTTTTGATCCTCCAGGTCACATGAAGTGCAGAAGGAGAGCATACTTGAGAGATTTATTTTGTTAGCATAGTCAAGATTATGTCAATCGATTCCCCTGTAAATTTTGCAAAAATAAAATGAAAAGGCTTGATTTCATACCTTAAATTATCGTTTGTGATCTTTGTTTGCGCTCTTTGTTCTCAACCATATGTTTTATTGCAAATTTTTCATACCAAGGGTAGTAGATGGTGATTCCTTACTGGCACCAATAGAACATCAAAAATATATATATATATAATATATACATAATATATATATATATATTAATAAATATATATATATATATATATATATATATATATTAATTCTTATCTATCTAAAAACTATTGTTTTTAATTTTTAAATATATTCATGCTTCCAATGAAGCCATTTACGGATTAGAATTTTTGAAATGCTCATATCCCAACTTGAAAAATGTACCTAATTGTTTGTAAGGATATGCGTAATCGACTTGACCTTTTGATTTGCCGCAAGGATCTCTTGAAGAATGGATGAATATTGTGGCGTAACCGCTTTTTGATACCATTCCTCAATGTAGTCTTTGGGCTGCATTCTAGATCCTATGTCCATAAATGGTTAGTAAAAACAAAAACAAATAAAATTCACTCTAAACAGGAAGTTAGTTCCTATGCACACTTCCCCAGCAACAGCGTCAAAATGTTGGGGCAAAGTGATTGCCTATCATTTAATTTTTCAACCCGGGGGTTTCGTAAACTTGTGAAGCATGCGTGCACTGTATGTGCTAGAAATTGTCTTTCATTTTAGATCAATCTAACTACAAAATAATGAAAACTAGTTCATCTAATCTATGAAATCAAATAATAAAAATGAAATTCAACTAACCTATGAAATAAAAAATAACTAACATATGCTTATTTACTCCAGCATACAATTATGAAGTGTTACCTTCTTGAGATGATGTGTAAGCAACTATTTATACTTTAACTTCTAATGTCCTAGAAAAGCAAGTAAAGTGTGCAGAAAATAACTCAGTAATTGCACGTATTAAATATTCAATCATTCAATCTTGAATATGATTAAATCGATTTCTTAAAATGATCTTTAAGAATATCAGTTAATGCAATTAAATCGGGATCTTAAAGCAAATATTAAAGCATGAAAAAGCAAAGCGCAATGATTGCATAGGTTGAACATTCAATCACCCAATTTGAAGTCACCTTCTTGGCCTGATCCTTTATTCAATTATACAATGAATTGATGGTTTGATCTAAGAAAGTAATAGAACATGAAAGGAAACTAAATAATTATGAACCCTTGCCTCAAACTTAATCCAATTAGAAAATACATAAATCTTCCCTATTGAAATGTTTTTAGAAAAGAAAATATTACAAAGTCATTCTAAAACTAATACTAATAAAGCAAATGAACTTTAATCTATAAAATCAATTAAATCTCACAATCATTAGATGGCCATTCCAATGGTGTATAAGGATGGCAAGTGAATAAGCTCCATATGCAAGCAAAACTAAATTTTCAAATCTCCAAGTATAAGCTCCAAATTCTCTATTAAAAACATGAGAATTTCTCCAACTTTACACATGCCTTCAAAGGAAAAGGCTCTCCTATTTATACAAAAACATAAGAAGCTACCCTATTTAATGAGGATCCATTAAAATCTCATATAGTTACAACCAAATAACTCATAATGAGACACATATCCCCTAGGTGTCTCATAGAGTTCTAATCCAAATAAGAAATGATGAGACACCTCATAGAGTTACAATCCAAATAGGACACATATCCTTCTTTGACCTTTATCCAAATCTCCTTTGAAGGGAATTCGAATTTAAGCATTGGAGGCCACATAAGCATTCTTTGGAAGCTTCCAAATAACCTACACATGTCATGAAACTCAAGCCACATATATAGATACATGAAACCATGTTAATTTCCTAGTTTTTAATCATAGATTCACTTTAAACACATAAAATAAATAACTTTGGTAACTAAGGATCCTAACCCATATATTTATGAAAATGGTGGCTAATGAAAAATTATATGGTTATAGAGTTGTGACATGTGAGTGAAATGGTGGCGATAAAGGTGAAAGTGGATGTCATTTTAAAGACATTTTGGAGGCCCAACAATCGACGCGGTAGGTACAAGGATTGTAGCTTCCATACTTGAACTCTCAAGGCCTCGCGCATCGAACATAGTAGCTTCTGAATTTATGGCTTCGGCAAGGTTTGTAACAATCATTTGCTGGAGAATAAGTCTTTAGTCAATTTCAGGCAACGTTGCAAATATTGGACTCGAAATCAAGTCCTCCCAAACCTTACAATTCATAAGCCTCGAACAACAAGCACCCAACCAACTCTCAAAATTCAAAGTGTTCTTCATTGGTCCAACATGTGTAATTTATAAGAAGTTTCGAATTTAAATCCAACTGTTCCCTCCAAATTCTGATAATAATACATCTTTCGCTACAGATCTCCAAATATTTTTGTCATAAATAGTGCTTACCCGCTCCTCTTAATTAATTTTTGGCCATCAAATAATGAATAGTAACCTCAACGGCTACTTTTGGACCCACCTGCATGGCACCATCCTCCATGGCGCAACACATCCAGCACAACTTCGCCTGTCGCACCCTATCATTCGTCCTGTCACACCCCTATCATTTGTCGTGTAGCCTTTCTACCCCATTCTTCACCTAGTCAGGCAGCACAGTTTATAGTCTTGCAATCTGTTGAAACTGTCTGGATTACTAAGACTGTCCTACGTCAATATAGTCATTATGTAGGGGCAGGATCCCTTATGTACAGCTTCATCCTACTTATGTTCCCTTTTCTAAGGAATGGTTCTCCATTGAGATTCGCAAGCTGAACTGCGCCACCATCTATGATCTCCTTAATAACATACGGCCCCAACCAGTACATTTGAAACTTTCTTGGAAACTTTGTGAAATTGTTGTCGTATAATAGCACCAATCATCTACATTGAATGTGCACAGCTTAATATGTCGGTCATGCCATACCTTCTCGTGTTCCTTTCATACTTGCTCATGAAATCAAGTAAGGAAGCGGTCTTCTTCTAACTCCATGATCTGTGTGAGCCATTCCTCCAAGGTTGCATTGTCCACCGCCTCAGTCAAAGATGCAATCCTTAAATTGGGCATAATATACTTCATCAGCATGACTACTTCAATTCCATAGACCAACCTGAATGGTGTTTTTCCTATCAACTTCTTTCAAGTCGTCCTATAAGCCCATGACACAGTAGGTACGTGCATGTCCCAGTCATTCCTCTGCATATTGCATACCTTTTTCAATGCATGCTCCAAAATTTTATTAAAAGCTTCCATTATTCCATTCACATGTGGGTGATAGGGTGTACTCTTCTGGTGATACACCTGAAATTCTTCCAACATTGCATTAATTGTTTCATTCAAGAAATGTGTACCACTATCACTCATCAAAATCTTAGGGCATCCAAACCTCGTTAAGACATACTGGAATAGAAACTTCACAGCAATGGTCATTGTACAATCCTTCATTGATTGCACTTCTGCCCTACTCAGTTTCATTAATGATATATTGCGTGCCCGTCTTCTTTCATGGTGGTTGTATGGGACATATAAAATCAATGGCCCATTTCTCAAATACGTGCAACAAAAATTAGGTATTTAAAGGAAATTCATCCCTTCGCAAAGGTTGCCCCATCCTTTGGCAAGCATCGCATGCCTTACAATATGCCTTAGAATCCTTGTGTAATGTTGACCACCATAACCCAGCATGAAAAATATTTTGTATGGTCATTTTCCCTGCATAGTGACCTCCTTCCTGTGGAGCTATAAAAAGGGTATCTTTCACCTCTAGTTACCTCACATTAATATGTCAATCCGGGAACGTTTTGTTATTTCAAAGAGTGTCTCAGTCTGAGGTTTAGCACTTGCCAGAGTAATGCTCGTAGTACAGTTGTTTGAAACTACAAAATTGAATGGATGCGTGTCTACAACTTAACTACTTCAAAAGGCTAAATCACACATTCAGATATTAAGTAATGTATCAGTCAAGGGTTCGGTAGCAATAACCCATTCCTTTAGAAACTGATGGAAAAGAAATCGGAGAACAAATCAGGGGTCTAGGAGCCGGGCAGCAGATGCCAATGCTCACTACAGCTTGAGATTGTCCTTAACAAA
This sequence comes from Pinus taeda, assembly GCA_000404065.3. Classification (NCBI taxonomy): domain Eukaryota; kingdom Viridiplantae; phylum Streptophyta; class Pinopsida; order Pinales; family Pinaceae; genus Pinus; species Pinus taeda. The sequence continues at coordinate 29,396 of APFE031595842.1, read as the reverse complement.
TAATAAGAAATGGAACGACAGATAAAGAGAAGAGAAATGAAATAGAACAGCAACCTTAAAATGGAACAGCAATTCAAAAATGGAACAGCAATTCAGAAATGAAACAACAATTCAGAAATGAAACAACAATTCAGAAATGGAACAGTAATTCGGAAATGGAACAGCAATCAAGGAATAGAGTAGTAACTAAGTCTAACAAGCTGTGAATCTATTCAATCACATGCATTAATCATAACCAAACATCAATTCTTCATTCTTAAAGATGTCCACACCAATGGAACAGCACTGCCTACAGAGACATGATGGAATAGCACTGAAAACCATATAAACGCAACGTGCTTAGTCTGATTCAGTTGTAACATTAATTAGAAAGCGTACGATTGGATCTCAAGATGAAACAGTAATATTCAAGAATTCAATAATCATATACAATCAGAGCTTCAAAGATAAATTTTGTGATGCTAAGGCACAATCGCATAACACAAAAACTCTGTAATGGAACAATAGTATCCTATAGAAATTAACCGTATTATACCAACACCTAAAGGAATGGTAACATGATGCAGCGTCAATACAACACTTTTGTTTACAGGAACATTACATGGATTAAACACGACAGAGCATGTGACATAAACTTTATAAAACACGTCAGATTACCAGATCACGTTGATAAGCAAACCACATAGAAACCACGTGTAATGGTACAAGAGCAAGTGTCCTCCAGGGCCGGGCCCTTAGCCTCTAGGGGTACACCGCTTAAGGTTGTTCTAGGCTCAAAGATAAAAGAGTAACCAAGTCTATATTAATACATGAAATAAAATTACAGTAAAGCATCTTAACAAGACGTAATGATCATAGTCTTGATCTTTTAAAAGAAATTACATAAGAGCATAACCATGCTTTAGCTAACAATGCTTCTCCTTATATAAGGGTGACGACGGAGATATCTATATGCAGAAATAGATAAAACAGCGATCCCTCAGAATCAAGGATCTTGAGGGATTCGCAGAATCGTTAATCCTGGGTCACTTCTTCTCTTTTCTGTGCCGAGCTGGTATCTCCACTTCCTTTCCTGGGTTGGTCCATTTTGATCTGGTTTGCATGTGGTCTCCTGTCGAAGGGACAGCAGTTAACCCATCTTTTTCTTTTCCTTTAGGACGACCACTTTTCGTTTTTCCTCCCTCCTATACATGGAAATGACAATTGTCAGTGTTCTATATTAATCTCAATGTTTCGTTATAATCTATATCATTTTCTAAGTTCATAATGCAAAAATGCTTATAAGTCCTAATGAAAAGATACTGAAATAACCATCAAAACATACCTTCTTTGATACTCCACACACCCCTTTGCTTACCCTTTTTCATGGCCTCATGAAAACATTGTACTTGACATGCAAGGCAGTGAGTGAGTAGGCTGGAGATGGAATCTCATGTGAGGGCCTACAGCCGTGATGCAAAACTAGATGATCAAAGAAATGGCTTGTCTGACCCTCAGGCATCTCATATAGGGCTTGGTATCCGAGTGCAGGATGCCAAATGATTGGACTCCGGAACCTATATCCTAACCAAGATGGCCCTGCCCTCAAAACAATTTCGCCATAGAGGGGAAAACGGTTGGCAGCTAGTTTAAAATTCTCATACTTAAATGGTTCTCTGAGCTGGATATTTGGATTAGATATTCGATATCGAAATTTAGCTGCATCAATGGCAAGGTCTTTGATAGAGGAAAAGTATTCAAGTCCCTGCCGAATGATTGCCTCATGCATGGGTCCTAATGCTTCAATCACTCCTGGAGCCTTCATGAGATTTCTATGTTTCCTCCATAACTGTGTTGGGTCCCTAGGCTCAGCTCTTATCCATAGATCTAATCCATTTTCTTGTCTTTGAAAAGTGTTATAGGCTTTGAGCCATTTAATTTGATTAACTGAAAATGAAATAAATGCCTGTAATTGAATGTCCCCAACAAAAGGGCCAGGGTTCAGTTCGATCTCTTGTTCTAGTACAAGGTTATGCAAGTAAAATTCACACAATAATCTCTGCACTTTTACCCCGTAGTGTTTACAGCAGTTTATGAAATCATCTATGGTGTTAATTTGTATGGGAGCACCTGCTTTAACAGCCTTTATTTTCAATTGCAAATACATTTCCACTAAAAACAGGGCATAGTTCTTAGCAGGGGCTCTACATGCTAGGATGTCATTGTATAGAGAACACAAGGTATCCATCTGTTTGATAACTACATCTAACCTACGAGTTACCTTTGCAACTTTCTCTTGTTCCTTCTGCTATCCTTCGAAGGCCTGGCTTTCAGATAAGTTGACATTCCTTAGTTGTTGTTGTAGTTCTTCATATTTTTCTCGGGGGACCGTTTGCTCTGTAAGCTTTTCTGCTTCTTGCTGAGCTTGCTTCAAACCCTTTTGAAGGGTTACCATTTTCGGATCCTTTTTCCATGCAGCCGTGGAGGCCGGGAGCTTTACATGAACTTTCCTATTGCGCTGCTTCGAGTTTAGAACCCTTATTACTCCCAAAAGTGGTGCCTCCGTCTGAATTATCTGATCACAGGTCATCATTTCATCTATTTCTATTTTAACACGAACATCAGTCCATTGTTGTTCCTTTTCAATTGGAACAGTAGTCTATTTTTCAGCTTCATTTGGAACATCAGCTTGGCTTTTGTCGGGGTTTTGAGCAGCAGGATGGATTCTGGTCCTCTGCCTCTTTCCCTTAAGGGGTTTTGCTGGTGTGGTCGGACCTTTTCTTCCTGAAGTCCCTTTTACCCTTTGTCTCGCCTTTAGAATCCTAATCTGTTGGTGAAGCTGGACTATTATGTTCAATAATCTCTGCTGTTCCTTTCGTAATTCCCTTATTTCCGCCATTTCTTCAGAAAGAACAACAGGTTGTTTACTGCGGTCTGGACTGCGGCTAGCTTCCTGATTTTCTTCTTGGGGTGGTTGTTCTGGGGCAAGAACCTTAATTGGCTCTGTTATTTCTTGGGCTATTTCTTTTTATGCCCTTATTTCCTCCGGACTTTCTTCTGGTGCCTTATGATTAGGAACGGGTTGTTCCTGCTCAGCATTTTCTGACATCTTCTCATCATGAACGGACATATTTTCTACTTCTACCTCTTTTGCATGTAATTCCTCGGATGCATCTTTCTCTTGGGGTTTCTCTCCGGCCTGGAGATCTCATGGACTCGGAGGTTGGCCATATTCGCCCATATTGGCCAAAACTTTGGCCAATTAATCTTCCCCTAATAGGTCTTGTAATGGGCTGCCTTCCTGCTGTTCCATTCCCTTCTCCTGCTTGGACTGCTCGGCTTCTTTTCCCTCGTCTCCTTCTTCTTTTTATTTTTCTTCTTCTGCAGATTGCTCTGCCTCCTCTTCTTCTTCTTCTTCTTCTTCTTCTTCTGCTTCTGCTTCTACAGACTGCTCTGTTTCCTCATCCTGCGCTTTTGTTTCCTTATCTTCCCGTGGGGATTGCTCATCTTCGATTTCCACCGTCTGGCTAGTGCCTTCCTAGGGCTTCTCCAGCCCCCCTCATAGCTGTGCTAGCCGGACCGATTTCCTGCGTTTTTCTGGTTGCTCGGGTGTGCCGGTAACATGTTTCTTCTTTGTCGATTTCTTCTGTTTTTCAGGTTGCTCGGGTGTGCTAGTGACCTGCTTCTGTTTTTCTGGACGTTCGGGTGTGGCCAACCCCCCATTTACAATGCTAATTAGTTCTTCCCAGCTGCTCTACTGCTGGGTGAGACTATGGTTGACTATCAACGGAATCAATCCGTGATGACTAACAACTAACTCTACATGCTGTGCCTTTTTCATGCTTCGTGCAATGTCATGAAGTAATGAATTCAACAATGTAGGTAAATTTACAGAGCATTTATGTTTTAGAACAGCTAGGAGTTTAAGATGTCGTGGTCTTACCACGTCTTTTCTGCCTTCACAGGTGATATAGCTTTGGATGGTGTTTACTAATTTTGCCCACGGCTCTCCTAGTGTTGTTGGCAGCACCCCCTTTCCTCGAATTGTCAGGCTTTGTCCCTCGTCCTGGAAGATCTCTATAATCTTCTGCAGCCTTTCCTTCTTTAATGTCCATACTGGTCCGGTGGCTGGCAATCCCGAGACTTCTGCGATTATGTCATCGGTGACTGCTATACCTTTTCCTCTTACTGTGGAGTAGTCCTCTTGCAAGTTTTGCAAGAATTCAATCGCTACTGTTTCATTAGATTCCCTCAAACGGTTAAGATAGGTCAGCCATCCTGCTCTTGCCAGGATTTCCTGGGCAGCAGCCGAAACAGTTAGCACTTGTTGTTCTCTGCGAATTGATCTTCCTCCCTTAGTTTCGCTGCGAATTATCAAAGGAACGGCAGCTGTTTGTTGAAATGCAGAGAAGCTGACGACGTAAAACTCGTTCAAACTCTAATTTTGCGTCATTTACAGTGGAAATGGCTTTGAATAGAAACTCATGCAGAAAAAAACAAAAAAATAGGAAGAGATAATACCGTTGAGCCGTGTTATACCCCAATACACAATCTCCCAAATAGCGAGCTAACGCGTAGTCTGGGGAATGATGAGGTTAACCTCCCCCCCCACAATGTGATAAGTTGTCCCAGTCGTCAAATAAAGGAGCAGCGCCCGTTCTGCAACAAAGTATTTAAGGAACAACATATGGCAATATGCCATGTTTACAAAAACAGCCTATTACTGAAATTGAGGTATAAAGTTGCGTCACTTTAATACGTAAGAGACTGCGGTGATTTGATGCAAGGTCGGGGATAAGACATTTTCCGTAAATAGAGAGTCTCATGCAGTCATTGTCACTAGTTCTGTAATGATTGGTGATAATATATAGTCATGCGTTATATGGTTGGGGTAATAACATATAATTGATTACCACGGCATAAGAACAAAAGGATGCAACTAACTTACCTATTGGTGTAAATAATGCAACTTCAATACCATTAACAGTGCTCTGCTGCCGACAGGTGTCCATAACCTTGGCAGAGTTATTTGTTTCACCCATGGAACCATAGTCCTTTGTGTATGCTAGGAAACATTGTGTAATGTAAAAATGTAGGCCATTATGCTGGCTTGGTGACCAGTTAGCCATAATGCCATTCACGAGGAAGGAGTGAATAGTGGGCAGGCCGGTTCGTGATGAGACCTCCTATTCCAAGGGTTGTTTGTTTGATATACCTTTTGGACCATTTCCCTGGTGTGGTGGCCATAGTGGGAATGCCACTTCGCTTCCGTCCTGATGATCATGGTAGGCCAACTCTTAATGAGACTTCCTATCCTCCAATTTGACAATTTAGAAACCATGTTTTCTCCCTTTTTTTTTCTTTTTTTTCATGAAGTGCTTTCCCTATTTATACACAAAGGGTGGTTCAACACTCTTTAAGAGTAGGAATGGTGGAAGAAGTCTTAATATCCCAATAGGAAGGTATAGATCCTTTGCTCTTATTGCTGAATGATAATCAAAGAGGATTAAAAATGGACCATCATGATACAAATAACCAATCAGAACAGAATTAGTAGAACAATGGCAGCAAAAGATGATGAATAAGCATGTCTTTCCTTCTGTCTTCTCACCAATTCAGGGCAGTTTCTTATAAAGATAGTGATTTATGATTGACTGATTTCTGTATGCTGTGTTTTTGTTCCCATTTCATAAGTGCATAGCCGTATTCAAAAATACTTGAAAGAACATGAGCAATAAGCATCCTCAATTTTAGAATATCAAAAGGAACAAGTTGTTTCACAAGGACAGAAAAAGCATACAAGTGGTGTTCCTTTTGAGGAAGGGAACAACAATAGTTCACAAATGTTGTTCCTTTGAAAAAAGGAACAGCAAAAACATACAAATTCCGTTCCTTTGGAAAAGGAACAGCAAAAACATACAAATTCCATTCCTTTGGAAAATGAACAGCAGAAATCAAAAATGTTGTTCCTTTGGAAAAGGAACAGCAGAAAGCAAAAGTGTTGTTCCTTTGGAAAAGGAACAGCAAAAACACAAAAATATCGTTCCTTTGGAAAAGGAATAGCAAAAATCAAAAGTGTTGTTCCTTTGGAAAAGGAACATCAGAAAGCAAAAGTGTTGTTCCTTTGGAAAAAGAAGAGCAGAAAAACACAAATGTCGTTCCTTTGGAAAAGGAACAGCAGAAAATCAAAAGTGTTGTTCCTTTTGGAAAAGGAACAGCAAAAACACACAAATGTTGTTCCTTTGGAAAAGGAACGGCAAAAACACACAAATGTTGTTCCTTTGGAAAAGGAACGGCAAAAACACACAAATGTTGTTCCTTTTGGAAAAAGGAATAGCAAAAAATCCTAATGCCGTTCCTTTTGGAAAAGGAACAGCAAAGGTAGCAAAACTTGTTTCAAAGATATGTACAAAAGTAACTCAAGAAGTTATGTACAGACTGTAAAGAAAAGTAAATTCCTTAGTGAATTATAGGTGAGGAAGACTTCTCTTCCTCCCCCAAAATCTCCATATGTGAATCTTGGCGTAGTTGTTGGCAGAAGGACTCCCGAGTAAGTGATTTGCGATAGAGACAGACTCAATGGCCATTTTCCTTAAAGGCATATCCAAAACCATCAATAGTGATTAAGGTAAGGGTACCATTGTCATGTACCTTCTGGATTTCATATGGTCCCAACCAACGAGTCTGGAGTTTCCCAGGGAAGTCCTGAAACCTGGAGTCATACAAAAGAGCCCAGTCTCCTTCGTGGAAGACTTTATTTTTAATGAGAGCATCATGCCATTTAGCTCTCTGTTGCTGTATCAGATCAGTGTGTTGAAGTGCAAAGAGCATAATTTCATCCAGCTCATTGATCTGTTGTAGTCAATTAGTATGTGCCTCAGTTAGGTCTAAGCCAACTTCCTGTGTTGTTCGTAATGTTTGGATTTCGAATTCTATAGGAAAGATGGGTTGTTTTCCAAACACTAGCTGATAAGGTGAGTAACCAGTGGTACTCCTCCATGTTGTTCTATAAGCCCACAGTGCTTCAGGTAGTCTGGCAGGCCAATCACGTTTATGTGATGCAACAGTTTTCGTTAGGATCGTTTCTATTATTTTATTGTTGCTTTCTACTTGCCCATTTGCCTGTGGGTGGTATGGAGTAGTAATTTTATGCTGGACATGATAGTTGTTGAGTGTTGTAGCTATTCTGTTTCCAAAAAACTGTGGTCCACTGTCTGTAATTATCTCTCTTGGAAGGCCATAACGTACAAATAGATGGAACAGGAACTGTATAACAGAGTCTTCTATGGCTCTTGGCAATGCCTCTGCTTCAACCCACTTGGTGACATATTCTATTGCCACCAAAATGTATGTTTTCTGGTTTGATGATGGGTTGATTGGTCCCACGAAATCAAGAGCTCATCGCTCAAATGGTTCGATGACTAGCTGTGGTTTCAGAGACATCTCATCCGACTGACTAGGGTGTCCTGCTCTCTGGCAACTGTAACAGGCTTGGACAAATTTCTTTGCATCTTTGAAAATTGTGGGCCAATAATACCCTATTTGTAACACTTTATGTCCAATCCTACGATCAGCGAAATTCCCACCACATGGTTGGTAATGGCAGGCTTTCAAAATGTCAAAAATTTCGTCCTCTTGAACGCATCTCCTGATATGCATGTCCGCCCCTGTGTGAAACAAATAGCCCCCAATCCAGGAAAATCTAGTACTTCGCTGAACAATCTGTTTTCGCTCATTAGGGGTTAGATGCTTTGGTAACTTACCTACTACTAGGTAATTGGAAACGTCAGCATACCAGGGTGTTTGAACAGCGACAGCAAAGAGATGCTCATCCGGAAATTCATCTTCAACTGCTGCTACATCAATTGGCTTTGGCATTCTTGAGAGGAAATCAGCTACCGGGTTTTCTTTTCTAGGTCAATCCTTTATTTTAATATCAAATTCCTGCAATAAAATCAGCCATCTAGTTATTCTGCCATTTGTGCTAGGCTTGTTTGCTAAATATTTTATAGCAGAATGATCTGTGTACAAGATAACAGAATATCCAGTAATGTAATGTCTGAATTTATTGACAGCATGTATAACGGCTAGAAATTCTTTTTCAGTGACAGTATAGTTTAATTCAGCAGCGGATAGATTTTTGCTAATGTAATAAATTGCATATGGTTTTCTATCCTCTTCATGTCCAAGGACCGCTCCAATGGCTGTGTCTGAGGCATCAGATGATATTTGGAATGGCAAATCCCAATTTGGTCCTCGAAGGACTGGGGCTGTGGATACGAGCTTCTTCAGATCTTTGAAAGCACATTCACATTTCTCTGTCCAAAGAAAATCAATGTTACCAGTTAGTGCATACAAGGGTGCAACAATACACGAATAATGTTCTATAAACCTTTTGTAATAACCAGAAAATCCAAGAAAGCTATGTACCTCTGTTTGAGTGGTAGGAGTAGGAATAAGCAAAAATATTTGGATTTTGGCTGGAACTACCTGAATGCCAACTGCTGAAATATAGTGTCCTAAAATAAGTCCTCCCGTCATCATCATATAACATTTTTCATGGCTTAAACAAAGCCTGGTAGCAATGCAACGTTGTAGGACTTTTTCTAGTGTATCCAGTGCTGGGTCAAACTCATCTCCGTATGGAGTAAATTCATCCATATATACTTCCAGTCCTTCATTTATTAGGCCTACAAAAATGCTAAGGATAGCCCTTTGGAATGTGGCAGGGGCATTGCATAAGCCAAAAGGTAAAACTCAGTAGGAAAATGTTCCCCAAGGACAAGTAAAAGTAGTTTTGTCTTGATCTTTAGGGGCAATCTGTATTTGGTTGTACCCACTGAAGCCATCAAGGAAAGAAAAAAAATTCTTTCCTACCAAAGTGTCTAATACTTGGTCGATGAATGGGAGAGGGAAGTGATCTTTTTGTGTTGCTTTATTTAGCTCCCTATAGTCCACGCAGATTCTCCATTTCCCATTCTTTTTTGGTACCACCACAAGTGGGGAGACCCATTTACTATCAAAGGTAGGGTAGATAAAGTTAACATCTAAAAGTTTTTGAAACTCAACTTTTACCACTTCTTTTAGATGAAGATTTAGTCTTCTCTGAGGCTGTCTAACAGGTCTTGCATCTTTTTCTATGTAAATGTGGTGTGTACATAACTGGGGGTCAATCCCTTTCATATCAAGGTAGTCCCATGCAAATGCTTCTTTATATTTCCTTAACATATGGATGAGCTTTGTTTCTTGTTCGGATGTGAGGTTGGCATTAATGTTTAAGTTTTTTCCGGGTTCAATTTCCACAATTTTACTATTTGCAACAGAAGTGACAGGGATTGTGTGATCATGTGTATATTTCAGAGGGTCTTCTTCTAATTCGTTATCAAATGCTGCTTTTATCATATGACATTGGGTACGAAATGTGAGTTCAGTTTGACTAATGAAATTATTGATGGCATCATCTTCTGTTTGGTCTTTGAACTCAAGTGCTTCTTGTATAGTTAATAGAGATCTAATGTTATCAGTAAGATATGATACAGGGTGCCTATTATTTTTTACTATTGTGACACTTGGTTGTGCTGGGGGATATAGCACTAAATTCTTGATATCTTTTCCCCTGGTTATGATCATATTCCCTTACCGACAGCCAATATAGGCATCGGCAGTGGTGAGCCAAGGTCTTCCTAAGATCAATGGATGTCCATCAAGTCGGGTTTTAGGATTTATTATCAAAAAATTGGTTGGATATTCCCAGGAGTCAACCGAGACCATAACATCATGTAGTATGACTTCTGCCCTAGCCACAGATCGGTCAACCAATTCTAACAAAGTGGAGGTGGGTTCTACATATGTAATGCCTAGCTTTTGGAAAGTAGCAGTTGTTAAGATATTGATTGCAGCTCCAAGATCAACTAAGGCATTGGGCAGGGTTCGACCATAAATTTGGACAGTTACTATTGGGTTTCTCGGGTCTTCGTATTTAATGGGTGTTTCATTTCCTGATAATAAGTCAGATAAAGTGCCGAATACTTGAACTCTTGGATTATTTGTTATATTCCTCCTTGGTCTTTTTATGCACAATTCTTTAATAGTTTTTGCGTATATCGGGATATCTTGAATGGCTTGGAGGAATGGAATTTTTATGTACAAATTTTGCAATTCTCCCAGAATGTCAAAATCAGGTTGTTGTATAGGTCGAGGTATGACTAATCGTTCTGGGAACGGGGGAGAGAATGTGGTTTCTTGATTATGAGTTTTTTGTTTATTCACATCCTCTTCATGTGACAGATGTTCTCTAGGTAACTGATCTTCAATCTGAACTGTTTTATTTCCCTCAGTTTGAATAATACGCCCAGATCTTAACTGAAGATCATTACACTCCCTCAGATCGGGTCCTACTTCTGGTGTTTCTAGGATTTAGATAGATTGGACCGGTATGTTATTTGGGTTGGGGTTGGGTTGGGCTGGGAGTTGCGGTCTTAGATTAGACTGGGGATTTTGCTGTAAAGCTGGCAGTGTAGGTTGAGGGAGAGGGATATTTCCTATTGGCTGATGCGTTGGTCTCTGCCAGTTTGTCTGCCAACCTGAGCTTTGTGAAGTAGGGGGAGTCCATCATGGTGGGTATGGGTTGTTTTGCCAATATGGTGGGGGATAAGGATGATTCGACCAACCAGATTGGCTCGTCTGATTCAGCCACGGGTTTGCAGAAGGAAATGACTGTGGTGACCAGTTTGGAAATGGAGGCTGAAATTGACTTTGCCATGTATTATACTGTTGAGCATTATACTGCGGAGATTGAAAAGAAGAAGCTGGGTCTGGAAACATACCAGTTTGTCACGACTGCCACTGACGGCATTGGTTGAGCAAATACACCGCTTCTGGCTCTTCTACTGCTTCCTTATATACTACTTTCAATCCAGGTAGTGAGCGACAACTTTCTATAGAGTGATCTCTTGTACAGATGGCGCATGTTTGGACTACATCCAGTGGACACTCCTTATGGCTATGCTTCTTCCTGCATCTGGGGCAGAAGATTGCCAAATTCTGTTCTGCCTCCATTTACTTCTGCTTGGCCTGTAAAATATCCAATTGTGTAGTCAGTGTCCCTAGTATATCAGTTTTAAAATTTTCTAATAAATTTCCAATTTCTACATGCATTACTCCTTCTGATGAAATTTTATTCTCTCTTGCAAACCGATCATGTTCCGCCAGTTTGATTTGTGTGCTGCCTCTCGAACTCCTGACACATAAATCAATTATGTCAGCAAAACTTTCCTGATAAATATCCCCTTTTCCCATAATGTTTAATGTTTTGATCCATTGTTCCTTCATGCCCCTTATTAATGTTGTTTTCAACATGTTATCAGGTAAAGGCAGTGATGCATAGGGAGATCTTTGTAGATTATACTGGAAACGTTCCACATATTCTTCTAATGTTTCGTTTGGTCTAGCTATCATCTGGAATATTTGATCTTTCAGTTCTCTAGACCTACAATAGTCCTGATGTTTTTTTAGAAAAGATTCTTTCATTTGTTCCCAGTTATTTATAACCCCACCACCTAATCCCATAAACCATATTAAAGCAGCCCCTTTTAGTGTAGAGGGAAACAGTTTTAGTTTCTCGGGGTCAGTGGTGTAATCATATCCCCTGCACAGTACATCAAATTCAAATAAAAATTCATTCGGGTCTTCTAATGTAAGCCCATGAAATGTAGGGATATGTTGAAGGGGGATTGTTTTCATGGGGGCATTTGCTGCAAAATCCACTATGGGGTATTGTAATGTAGAGGTTTGGGTGTTTGGCTGGTTTTGAGCCATTGGGTCAAATATATGCCAATAACCTTCTGGGATATCTAGGAGGGTGTCCCTAGGTTGAGAGGGAATGGCTTTGACAGGAATAGTTTTAATAGCACTTCCTCTATCTGGGACTTTTGACTAAGGAGATTGGGTCTCTCTAATAGTAATTTTTGCAGCACTCCCTTTGTCTGGGCTGCTCAATGGCTGAGTTATCCTAAGAGCAGATCTCAGTTCCTCAGTTTCCCCTATCTCTTCTCCTCCTTCACAAATATTACTGAAATTCCCTTCCTGCAATAACTCTAGAGTAGAATTTTCAATTTCTTGAAAGTCCTGCTCGTCAGTTTGACTATGCACCTCAGCAAAGGCTACAGATGGTGAACCTGTGGCCTGAATGGAGCTAGTAGGCTGTTTAGAAGTAATTTTCTTGGGTCCTAATGAGGGCTGAGATTCGGATTTCTTATAGATTTCGTCTATGAAGGTTGATCGACCAAGGGTCACCGGCCCCTTAGATTTTTCTGGCTTTGGTAAAGGTTTGGAATTTTTCTCTGGCTTTTTCTGCTTAGTCATGCACTCAATTTAACTACTAAATCCTACTTAAGCAATAGCAGCAAATCTGCAGGAAAATGGGCAAAGGAGCAGGGCTTTTACGTGCTCCACACATAGGTTCTTACCTTCCGTTTTCAAAACCCAATTCTTCCCTAGCAGGCTCGTACACTACTCTGAAAAAAAAAATAAAAAAAAATAAATAAAAAAAAATAAAAAAAATGGCTACACTCTTTCCCCGGCAACGGCACCAAAATGTGGAGCTATAGAAAGGGTCTCTTTCACCTCTAGTTACCTCACATTAATATGTCAATTTGGGAACGTTTTCTATTTCAAAGAGTGTCTCAATCTGAGACTTAGCATTTGCCAGAGTAATGCTCGTAGTACAGTTGTTTGAAACTACAAAAGTGAATGGATGCGTGTCTACAACTTAACTACTTCAAAAGGCTAAATCACACATTCAAATATTAAGTAATGTATCAGTCAAGGGTTCGGTAGCAATAACCCATCCCTTTAGAAACTGATGGAAAAGAAATCGGAGAACAGATCATGGGTCTGGGAGCCGGGCAGCAGATGCCAACGCTCACTACAGCCTGAGATCCTTAACAAATAATAAGAAATGGAACGGCAGATAAAGAGAAGAACAATGAAATAGAGCAACAACCTTAAAATGGAACAGCAATTCAAAAATGGAACAGTAATTCAGAAATGAAATAACAATTCAGAAATGAAACAGAAATTCAGAAATGGAACAACAATCAAGGAATAGAGCAGTAACTAAGTCTAATAAGTTGTGAATCTATTCAATCACATGCATTAATCATAACCAAACATCAATCCTTCATTCTTAAATATGTCCACACCAAAAGAACAGCACTGAAAATCATATAAACACAATGTGCTTAGTCTGATTCAGTTGTCACATTAATTAGAAATCGTACGATTGCATCTCAAGATGAAACAGTAATATTCATGAATTCAATAATCATATACAATCAGAGCTTCAGAGATAAATTCTGTGATGCTAAGGCACAATCGCATAACACAAAAACTCTGTAATGGAACAACAGTATCCTGTAGAAATTAACCGTATTATACCAACATCTAAAGGAATGGTAACATGATGCAGCATCAATACAACACTTTTGTTTACAGGAACATTAAATGGATTAAACACGACAGAGCATGTGACATAAACTTTATAAAACACGTCAGATTACCAGATCACGTTGATAAGCAAACCACACAGAAACCACGCATAATGGTACAAGAGAAAGTGTCCTCCAGGGCCGGGCCCTTAGCCTCCAGGGGTACACCACTTAAGGTTGTTCCAGGCTCAAAGATAAAATAGTAACCAAGTTTGTATTAATGCATGAAGTAAAATTACAGTAAAGCAAGTCTTAACAGGACGTAATGATCATAGTTTGGATCTTTTAAAAGAAATTACATAAGAGCATAACCATGCTTTAGCTAACAATGTTTCTCCTTATATAAGGGTGACGACAGAGATATCTATATGCAGAAATAGATAAAACAGCGATCCCTCAGGATCAAGGATCCTGAGGGATTCGCAGAATCATTAATCCTGAGTCACTTCTTCTCTTTTCTGCGCCGAGCTGGTATCTCCGCTTCCTTTCCTGGGTTGGTCCGTTTTGATCTGGTTTGCATACGGTCTCCCGTCAAAGGGGCAGCAGTTAACCCATCTTTGTCTTTTCCTTTAGGATGGCCACTTTTCATTTTTCCTCCCTCCTGTACATGGAAATGACAATTGTCAGCGTTCTATATTAATCTCACATGTTTCGTTATAATTCTTTATCATTTTCTAAGTTCATAATGCAAAAAGGCTTATAAGTCCTAATGAAAAGATACTTAAATAGCCATCAAAACATACCTTCTTTGATACTCCACACTTCCACTCCTCTATAGGCTTCAGTCAGGATACTATCATGCTCAAACTCCGAAACATACCTTCACAATATCTCGTATAACCCTATCTTATACAAATGACCCGCAATTGCTGAAAATTCCACAATGTGAACTACTAACTCCTTTTTCTTAGTGGAATAACTTTCAAAATTTGTTCCCATTGTTAAGAACTGAATAATATCGGAAAAATGATCGTCTGCAACGTGCACCACACAGAGTTGTACTTCTGGCAGTCCTTCCTCCAAACTACTTAGTTCTTCACCTGTTTCAAACCTTAATAGATGGTTTGGGCCTATATTGAGCCTTCTAGGCTTCACAATCACTTCAAAGTCATACTCTTGCAACAACAGTAACCAGCGGCATCTATTCCTCCCCAACACAGGCTTATTGACCAGGTACTTCAGCGTGGAGTGATTTGTATACAATTTAAAATGTCCACCTAACAAATAATGCCTAAACTTCTCAACACGTAGACCATTTCCAGCCCTTCGAGCTCTGTGGTGGAGTAATTCTTCTCCACTTTGGACAACTTTCTACTCGCAAAAGCTATCAGATGATCAGTCTCTCCCTCACCTGCTTGTGTTAAAACTGCTCCTAGCGCAATGCAAGAGGCATCAACATGCACATGAAACTCTTTTTTCCAATTCGGAAACACCAAAATAGGCATTGTCACCATTTTCTCCTTCAAGACATCCAAGTTACACTGACAATATTCAACCCAACAAAACATCACATCCTTCTTTAACAATTTATCCATCAGCGTGGTTATATGGGCATACACCTTAATAAACTTTATGTAGTACCCAGTTTGTCCCAATGTTGCACACAGCTGTTTCACATTCCTAAGTGCTTCAAAATTTACAATTACAGTGATCTTCGCAGGGTCCACCATCAATCCCTACTTACAGACAACATGGCTGGGAAAAATCCCAAAAGGCACACAAAATATACATTTATGTAAGTTCAACGTGATCTGATACCTTCAATATGTATCTAGAAATAGGTGTAAACTCACAACATGTCACTTTACCAACCCAACTACAGCCAATCATCAAAATATACCTCCAAGAACTTATGAATAAATTCTTTTAATGTCGCGATCACTACATGGGAAAAGGTTGCAGGCGCGTTCTTTAATCTAAATGACATAACTGTATATTGGAAGCAACCCCACTCAATTGCGAAGTTTGTTTTGATTCGATCCTCCAGCGCAATATTTATTGGATGATAACCCAAAAACCCATCAGTGAATGAATACACCTCTTGTCCACCCACATTCTCCAATACTTCGTCCGTAAATGGTGTCGAAACGGAACATGCACACAAGCATCATTCAGATTCCACAATTCTATGCATATGTAGATCTCACCCTTCTGTTTCTTTTCTTGGACCACCATTGGGCTTACCCAATCTGGTTCTTCTATAGGCTCGATGATACCAAATTCCAGCCTTTTATCCAGTTATAGGCGCACCTTCTCCTTATGCTTTGGATTCAGTTGATAAGGTCGTTGCTTAATAGGCTTCACATCCAGTTTCAATGTGATCTTCATAACACCTAAATCTCTGACAATCCCTTTCAAATTAGAAAACTTCATGGGGAATAAGCCCTGGTACTTGCACAGTATCTCAACTACCTTATCCATCGTGTCTTTGTCCCAATAGTCTCTTATCTTCGCAAACTTAGTTTCTTCTTCAAATCCAATGTTTACCTGTCGAGTTTTCAAAGGCTCTGATATATCCAGGTTCGCTACCTTCGATCCTTTGACTTTGTGCTTTCCTTTAGTTTTAAGAATGGTAATATTTCATGGAGCATATTCTTCTTCATCAGTCACATTATAGCATTCCAACGTGTGGCACAACTATGTACTCCAATCTGTCTGAGTCCATTCTACTGGTTCCTTCAGTGTTCTAAATACAACTGATTTAATTACTTGTAGTGTCTCATCAATGCTATGAAACCCATCCTCGAAGCTGATCATTAATAGAAATCTCTCCCTTAAAATATCCCATTCAGTAGTTCCATGGTGAAGCTCCATTTCCAAATACCAGCTCATTGGGATTGTATCTAACGTATGATAAAAAATATGCACCCATTTTGATTGTGGTTCTATTCCTCAGGCCTTAGTCCATTGTGCTAAATGATCGCATGAATCATCTTTCCCACTGTATTTTTCTATCATTATTTTGTATTCTCTCCATCCCGTAAAGCTTTCCTTGTGCGTACCCCACCGACGGGAAGGTGTAGTGCACAGCGCCAATTCCAGTGCCTGGAATCAATGTTCTTCTGGTACTTCCCTTTCAAATTCATATAGAAATAGTTCCACATCAATTAAACCATCACAATGTGGAAGTTTCTTTACCTCAGTTGAGACACACCTCAGCAACTTGGTCATCATATTACAAGGGAGACTAGATACTTCATGCAGCATGTTCTAACAATGTTCAAGCTCTTCATCTGAATCTGAGGCACATAATCTATCCCTATCCCACGCAATTCATCCATCAGCTATAGGATTGATCCAATCCTCATATCATGTTTTTATCTTGTATATTTGATTTAGATCATTGTCTCTTTCTACATAATCACTCATAGGTTCAGTATAGCATACTCTTTCTGGAGGATCTAGTGGCACTACAACCCGGAGAGACTTCTTCTCAAATGACATATTTCGCTTCTTCAAATTGATTACCCCATTCATATCAATAGCCCAGTCAATTCCTAGCATCACTGGGTATGGGTTACTATCATCCACTCTTTCAATAACCTCAAAGTCAGCCAGTGCACTTGCACCCTCAATGTCTATCGTTACACCATATAAGCGCCTCATCGAAATAGTATTTTGTTGATTTTCCATGTGCAACTGAATAGGAGACCACTGCAATGCAGGTCTCCCCATCCTTTCCCATGTCTTCTTAGGCAAGACATTCGCATCATACCCTAGATCCAAGATTACCTGGTCCATTTCATAATCACCTATCTGCGCGGTTAGCCTCATCTCGGGCCCCGTTCGTTCCTTATGCTTACCAATATTTCTGACTGTGGGCTGCTTCGTAGGAGTCTTTTCCTTATTGGCGCATTGATCTATTAAGTCTTGCAAGACTTCAACTACTTTCTAATCATGCAATAACTTTATACAAGTCTTTAGAAATGTATCTAGTATTGAAGAATCTACTTCTTGCATCGCATTAGTCTCTAGTAGTTTCTTCTGACTTCCTGAGGTGGAGGCCTCAACAAAGTTCTTCTTTCCTTCCAAGAAAGTTTCTTTAGTGTGATTCATATTAAATTTGACTTCCCTCTCAGCATCCTTGCGTGCCCATCTGTCTTCCTCAGGTTTCTTACCTTTATCTACACCAGTCGTTATACCACTTCTCAACACAATATTGATGCTCTGATCCTCTTCGCAAGGCTTAGCCCTCATCATTTGAATGTATTGTGTAGATTGTTGGGTTGCGCCTTATTTTCTTGCATATTTTCCATAAGAACTAGACATTCCTCTATGACATGGTCAAACTGTCGAAAATACTAACATTAGGGATGTGTGGGGTTTGTACAATCTCGCATGAAGTGCCCTGCAAAACCACAGTTATAGCAAATCACCTGCCCATGCCCTCGTTCTGCTCAAGCACCTCTTCCTCATCCTCGGCCTTGGAATCCTCCATGCACTACCCATGCACCTTGATCCTAAGTTCAGTTCTCTGCCTACAACCTATAGGTAGGGGTTCTATCCATCATCAACTCTTAACTCCTAAAATGGTGTTCATCATGTCCTATAGACTTACATAATTTACAAAATAATTGTTGAGGAGTCTATACAAACTTCTACAATAGATGGAGGTTATTAGTATCATTTTTTCCTATAAATTGGAAAATAGTGCACCAAAGCGCATCTCCCACGCTCGTCCCAACATTATTCTCTATGTTCAGGGGCACAGGCCCTCCCCTTATAATATAATTCTTAAAGACTGGGCAATAGTCCTTATCATGCCCATGGCTCTTACATTTTAGTCACCAGACATCAACATGTGCCTCTGGCTGAGCTTCCCTTCCTTTCTTCAAGTTCTGCAATTCCAACTGTAGGCTTTCTAGCTATGAATGAATCTGTTGTACTCCAAGGTTTGTATCCTAAATAGGTGATGCATCCAGCCTCATTGCGATCTCCAAGGCTTCCGCTTGCATTTCTATTTTTTGTTGTGACAAAGGTATTATTAAATGAGGCAAGAGTGATGCTATAAACCAGTCATGATGTTGGGTATCTGAGCTTTTCATATTAGCCTGCCTGATTAAGCATTTCAACTTATAATCAAAGTCCCAAGGTGTCTCATCGACCTTCTGTTGGATTTCCTCAAATTCAATTACTAACTTTGTGTCTGTCTTAGGCTTACTGAACTCCTTGTTCAAAGCTAGATGGGTATTTTCCAACAATGCACTGGGGTTGTCAGTGCCATACTTGATATACCCTATTAATGTGCGGTCCTATAAGGTTGTAACCAACTGAGCTCTCTTAATATTATCGTTTGTGTTTTGTTGTGCTATCCAAACAGCATCTGCGACAAACAAAAATTGTTCTGAATCTTCAGTCCCTCTTCCTTTGAAAATTGACATCTTCATCGTGTTTTCCATGTTGAATGGTGGGGGTGGAGGTGGAGGCATAGGTGAAGGTGTATGAGGTGGAGGTGAAGGTGGAGGTGGATTTGATGGGTGAGATATCCTTAGAATACCCTATATAATTAACTGAACCACACTTCGAGGCGTAGTCAGCACTATCCCTTCATCTTCACTTGAAGGGGGTTCAATGAGAGGTCTATATTTTGTGCTAGATCCTATATTTCTTCTAAAGAATCTCCCACTTCACATAGCCCCAAACATCAAGGTAACTTCATAACCCTCTTTTCACATAACAACATTTTAATCCAAACCTTCAAAGAGTTCAAATACTTACCTCGCGGTCCTTCAAAGATCCTTCGCTATAGCTGATGTTCTTGTCAATCGAAAAATACGTCATAAAGCTTCCCAATGTGCGATCAATCCAATGATCCAAAACCTACATGATATTGCTTTCTGATGCTTCCAGATGTTGCACCAGTTCAGGAGTCCACACTATAGGGCCTTCGAGCCTCCATGTCCTTTGACTATTGGTCAATTTAGACAACCACTCGTATAGTTCTTCAGGGAAGAAACAAAAGAATGTGTCGGTCTCGTTTGTGTACAAAACCCTCTGCAACCACTGCTCCTTGGATAGTTTAGGGCTGTTGTTCTCTTGACCCACAAATGCATGCAATTTCCAATCAATCCACTTATTAAGATCTTTCTTTGTAGGAAACCATTTATCACACATCTCTCAGATAGATCTCGGTCCTGGCAATGGAACCATTTGTTGGCTTAAGGGGGCTTGACCAAGGTTCAGAATTATCTGTGCCAACCAATAAAACCCTAATTGTTGGCCCTTTCAGTAACAACCTACATAGCGCAGGCTACAGTCTCATCTGAAGCAGTGTTAGGGGATGCTAGAAGTAGGTTTTTGCATTCAGGGACATGTGATAAGCGGTTCTTAGGCTCCTATAGCTCATATTTGCCTTCGCGCAGACTAGTATGCTACGAGGGATCGTTACTATAACTCGGTCAAACTAGCTTCAAGACCTTCATGAAGGTCTACAATCAATCTTTGTGAACCTTAAATGGGAAAATTACCTACTTTCATGCATCAATAAATAACCCTAGATCTTATTTTGCACAGATCTATCTAATTCAATAGAAAACATAACAGAGTCAACCCTTAACTTTGTGAACACAAATAATTACTTAAAGAATGAATAAATAAGAAAGATTTAGCAATTTCACAAAATATTCATGCAATATTTCTTGAAAACATATCATTAAGAGACAAAATATAACATAAACAGAATCAACAGAAATGCTCATTAATTATTCAAAATCATTCTTTATTGATCTTCAATGTTCAAATTACAAACTCTTCTACCCTGTGCACTCAACTACAAGGGTTTGCACACTCCATTGCAAACTTACCAAGGCCTCCCTTGCACTCAACTGTAGGAGCCTTCCCCTTCTCGCCTAAATATAGGAAGCAGAGCCTTCCTTCCTTAGCACTTGCCCAAAACAATAAAAGCCATTCAAAGTTCATGATTCTTCGTACTAAGTTATCTCTAAGTCTCGCTATGACTAAATTATTTATAGCTTTCTTCTATACAATACCATGGTTCGTGGACCATGGGAGAATCTTAAAATCAACCCAAACAAGGGGCTACGACCCCTTTGACTCCTATCTACCTGCGCGCTTTGCATCCACATTTCGCAGAGACTTTACATATTTTACAAAAATTTATACAAAACTTCGGTTAACTAACCCCAAAACTGACCCTAGGGACCCTATCCCAACATTGCATTTGGAAGTGGATTTAAGTGCAATAATTTTATTTGCCAAGACTTCAAACAGTGAAAGAGTCAAAACTCTAACACATCCAAGTCAAGCTCAGATTTGCATAGAATTGTGTGCACTTTGGAGTTTCGCAATATTAGCTTTGAATTTCCAAACTGTACCACTCGGTGTAATTATAAATACTCAATTTTTCTTCAAATTTGTTTTCAGCTACACAAAATCACAGTTTGGCAACATATTGTTGAGATAGTTGATTATCTTTAATAGTTGGTGCTTTTATAGCCTTTTATAGCTTCCACTAGAGTATTTATTTTTTGAAACAATGGCGAGACTTGATGAATTTTTAAAGTTATTAAGCACTCTAATCCTTTCCACCATTCAAGACACAGTCAAAATCAGCAAAACCATTCTTGCTGGCATTCAAACATGTCTACAAGATGCTCAAGAAAAGAGTGAGTTTCTACAACTCGAATCTCAATTCCAGCAAGAAGAGCTATAGCGGAATAGACATCATTCTGAATCCATTTCTGTTCAGAACATTGAAATAGACTCCCATAAACAGAAAGTCAATCATGTTATAGTTGATTCAGATCCAATGCCCAATGAAGCAGCAGAATTACATGCAGATGCAGAAATTCAACCTACACTTCCCAAGTCATTCATCAGGCCTTGGGAAGAGCTTGTCCATAACAAGAACAGAACAGCTCTTGGATATGATAAGGAGATTTCCTTTCATATTCCATATTACTTAAATCCAATAAAATTTCAGAGTGTTTGGTTTCTTCATGGCAGTTCACCTTCAGCTATTCCAAATTATGCTCCTCTTCCACAACAACAACAACAACAGAATGTTATATGCCAACATTGTGACCGAGTTGACCATGTGAAAGATCATTGTTTTGATCTTCATCCGTGCAAGCATTATGGTCAGCGTACTCATTCTTCACACAGATTCTTCAAAAATAAGCCTCCTGCAAGAACAAATATTCATCTACGATTTATGAGGTTCTATTTATAACAAAGGGTGGGGTGACCCTTGACATTCCCCTTTGTGACTCTTGGACTGCCCTCATGACTCTTCAACTTCATTACATAACTCTTTACATTACATATGATTGTTTGTATTCCACTAATGACACTTGGAATTTCACTTTACATCATGTTTAAAAAAATGAGACATTTTCCACATATACCCATGTGGGACAAAATTGGCTTGACTCAACCATACAAGACAACACTAATACCCGAACAGCTGTGGAAAGACCAGCTCATCAAACTCCTCCCTGTGATCCTCGGTGACGAACTTATGCCATGCTTGATAGTGCGCAATGGTGTTCACGTACTCTTTGATGATGTCTTTCTCGAAACGAACTCTTGCCTCCATTGCTTCCGGGTATACTAATTTGGAACCTCTATCCAACACTTCTTGTAGCATGTGTATCTTAGTCCTGAGAAAATTCGGACCGACGATGTACATACGCATGTTATTTGCACTAACTATTGGGTGTGGAGCCTAATTATATTCTTTATTTATAGGTATCGCCGCATTGGACCCCAGTTTGTAATGTGTCAGAAAAGCCACCCGTAAATGTGCACTGCCAGGGGGGTCCAGGGGGGGGCGACGATGATTATTTGGAGCCCCCCCCCCCCCCCCCTGAGTGGGTGATCAAGGGAAGCGCCACTGAAGCTAAAAATAGATATAAAATTTCCTTGTAAAATGTTGTAATTGCATAGTCAATCTGGGTCGTTCATTGGGAAGAAATCTAACGATAGAAGTTATGTTTAATTTAGGGTTTTTTCCCTTAGAAGGAAACCCCTTGGTATATATGAGGGAATTGTATTGCACCTATGTAGATGTGTATTCTGAGCAAGGAAGAGAGAGGAGATTGAGAGCGAAGAGGGAATTACAACGGATCTATTGTAGGTTGTATCTCTTCATTTTGCTGTATAATACAAAAGGAAGGACTGGTTGTTTCTCTGTGGATGTAGCACAAATTGGGTGAACCACGTATATTTGTGTCTCTCTTATTTTATGTGTTTTTTGTGTTCATATTTATGCAATATTTTATGTGTTCCATTTCTCTGTAATATATAATTTTCTAACACTAACTTGTAGACCTGAACTGGTGACCATGAGCATCAATTGATCAAACTACGAATCGAGCTCCAATATGACTTGGTTCTTCTCTTTGGCCTTGGTGGGCGTACCAATTGACGGGGTGCCATACTTTCTCACCAGGACATCCAAACTCTTGTACAACCATGTATATGAAGCCTCAACACTGGTGATGAGCAGTGAGATTTCTTCATAGTTCTAAATCAGAATCCAGATGTGTTCTTTGTTCAACTCTACATGTGGCTTCATCATCTTATGCAAGTGAAGTGGAACTCCCTTGTACCTCATTGTCCAGGTTTGTACATGATCAACTATGGCACGTATATCTGTGAGTGTTCACACTATCTTGGTGTAGCATTGTTGGTAACCATGTACATGGAAAATTTCCTTATGTACAGTGACAAACCTGTCATATAGTCTCTGTGTGATGGTCTCAAGAGTCGATACTTCAGTGAGTATGGCCTTCTCCATCTCCGCTATGCCTGATCCTATTGATTTTTTCTCTCTCTGCCTGGCTCGTGGCTTCGGAACAAGCCTTTGTGGCATCAGCCAAGGTGGTTGGATGTCTTTGTACATCTAACACAATCACTTGTTCTTCAAAGTGTGCAGGTGATGCCTTTCCATCCAAGGTGCGCGCTCTACGTGTTTGTACAACTCTATGTTGTGACTCATCAAAGGCTATGTTGTACACCTATGTTCCTAGATGGTCCTCAAGGATAGTGGAATCTGCTTGATCCGGGTGGATATTGGTGGCCACCTACCAAATACACTTGGACCCCCACCATTGTTTCTTTCAGCTTTTCAATTTCCTTAATTATAGCACAGTTTACTATTTTTAGCAGTTTTTCAGGTCCTGAACTTCCGGAGCCGTTTTGAGGCCCTAAACGACGTTTTTTGGGAAAAATGGGAGCAGTCCATGGCCAAATGTTGCTCTTCCCAAAGTTGTAGTTCTCGTATAGATATTTCTAACGAGATATTGTGCACATCAAACGGATATCATATGCCAAAGTCACGACCCCGGGAAGTTGATGTACCAATTTACCCAAACAAGGCCCACAGTTTGGCGTTTCATATTCTAGGGTTAGGTTTTTGGATGTTTATGGTTTTCCATTGTTTCTCAATAATAAATATAACTTTGAGCCTCATTGTAACACAGTTCAGAGGCATGTAGCCGCCACATCTCTTCTCATAGATAAGCTACCATCGCCCTAGCTGGTTTATTTCCATTATTGTTTGTAAGCATATTTCAGTGGTTTACATTAATGAAATGAAGTATTATTTCCACTGCATCTCTGTGTTTATGGTTATCTCTATGATTTGTTATGTTCTTGTTTAAATCCAGATCAGTGGTATCAGAGCGGTCTGCTTTTTCTCTATTTTTCTTTACATGTCCCCAACAAGGTCGGGATATAAGGAGTTAGGGCTTGAACTAGTCAAACCTTTGTAGGACCAGCCTCGCAAATCCTGACGGACTCCCATGGCGGATGAAAAGAAAGAAGAGGGGGCAGGAGATCCTATCAAAATCTTGCTCGAAGAAGCCCTCGAGTGACAAAGTAACGCAATGATTGACAGCTTTTCCCAGATCCTTCAGCGGCTACCCAGGGGCGATGCATTGGCTTCCAACAACTACTCTAGAAACGCCACACAGTTTAAGGTACAAGTTAATTTTGAAATCCCCATATTCGAGGGGCAGATAGACACAGATGCTGTCGATAAATGGTTAAATATGTTAGAGGGTTATTTTTCTGTTCATGATTTTTCGAGTCAGGAAAATATTATTTTCGCTCTTCTCAAAGCAGCCCCCCACGTCAAGGACTAGTGGGAAACCTATTGCGAGCAGAAGGATGAAAGTACAGGCTCACTATTTTCAGCTCCACCCACTTGGGATTCATTTTAGGATGCCATCAAGGAGCAGTACTACCCTGTCGGAAGCTATGAGGATCAATACATAAAGTGTACCATGCTGCGATAGGGGAGGGACCAAGACGTGTCGAAGTTTACCAATATTTTCCATACCCTTCGCACAAAGTTGGGTATCAAGGATTCGGAGCAGAATTTGGTACTCAAATACTAGGGTTGCTTGCACAAGTACATCCAAGAAGAAATAGAATTCCCAAACATCCCCTCTCAAGGCACAACATATCGATATGCCATCAAGGTTGAGCAAAAGTTTAAACCAAAGAAGTGAGACTTTTGATCTACAAATTTGAAGCAAGGAAAAGGTGCCCCCAAACCGCAGAACAAAGGACAAAGCCAAGGTCAGGTGCCCAAGGCAACCCGTCAAAGCTGCAAGCAAAGAAAAATGCCATGAAGCCAAAAAAGGACACAGGAAAGTGGTGTGAGTTCCATAAAAGCTCCACCCACAACACAAGTGAGTGCCAATCCAAGCAGTCACTGGTGGCCGAACTAAAGGTTTTAGAATTAGATGCATGTTTCGACTCTGAGTCAGAACCTGAAAAGGGGAATGACAAAGGGAAGCAGATTATTGATGTGGAGCCTAATGCCACCATTGCCAACATGAAGATACAGAAGGAGGAACCCAAAGATCTGGAGAAGGAAAAGCATCTCTTCCACTCCCCGATGTAGGTAAAGGGCTCCCCGCTATAGTTCATTGTCGACAGTGGGAGCCAAAAGAATCTCATTTCAGTCAAGGTCATGAAGCAGCTGGGCTTACCAACCACAGCACATCCACAATCGTACATCATCTGGTAGATTCACCAAGGACACGATCTTTGCATGAGCCAGCAGTGTCACCTTCCATACAACATCAAGCCCTTCACGGATGAGGTATTATGTGACATTGCTCCCCTTGAAGTTTGTGATGTATTATTATGACAACCATACTTGTGGAAGCGACATGCTATCTATGAATCAAGGCCCCACGCTGTTATTGTTACTTTGGGAAATAAGTTGTATAGGATACCGAAGGTAGCACCGCCTACTGCCATCTCTTTGGTTACTGTAAAACAATGCAGTAAGCTCATTTCCAAAAACATGAAATTTGTTTTCCTAATGATACGCCCTCAAGGAAAGAAGAAGATGGTGGCCATGACCTCCAGACGGGGCCCCTTCGCATGACAACTACAAATGGACAAGGTCATGGAGGAGTAGGAGGACATCTTCACCTCCCCCGCAGGGGTTCCTCTACACTGTCAGGTCAAGCACTCCATCGATCTGACCCCAGGTGCGCCACTGCCCAATGGACCAATATATCAACACTCTATTCTGGAAAACAATGAAATCAAGAGGTAGATTCAGGAGCTGTTGTAGAAAGGTCACATCCGTCCAAGTTCATCGCCCTGTGGGAGCCCAATCATGTTGGTACAGAAGAAGGATGGGACTTGGAGACTCTGTATTGACTATCGGGCACTGAACAAGATCATTGTCCATAATAGGTACCTGATCCCACAAATTGATGACCTCTTGGACCAATTGAAGGGGCAAAATATTTCAGTAAGATCAATTTGAAGTCAGGATATCACTAGGTTCCAATCAAACCCTCTGATGTGTGGAAGACTACCTTCAAAGCCAAGGAGGGCCTTTTTGAATGGTTGGTTATGCCTTTCAGTTTGAGGAATGTTCCTGCAACCTTCATGAGACTAATGGATGACATCTTGTAGCCATTCACCAACTCATTTGTGATGATATACTTGGATGACATCCTGATCTTCAGCCAAAGTTGGGAAGAACACCTCCACCACATTCGACAAGTTCTCCAAACACTACGACAACACAAGTTATGTGCCAATTTGGAGAAGTGCACTTTTGGCATGACCCAGGTTTAGTATTTGGGATACATTACTAATGAAAAGGGGGTGCATGTGGATCCATCCAAGATCCAAGTCATTCAAGATTGGCCATCTCCAACCACTATGATAACACTCTGCAGCTTTCTAGGTCTTGCCAACTTCTACCGCAGGTTCGTGTTGGGATTTTCTCATATCACTTGGCCCTTGAGTCAAGTCACCAAGGGAGGAGAAAAAGCAAAATTATTTTGGTCTGAATCTACACAAAGGCATTCACATAGTTGAAAGATTGCCTCTGCTTGGCACCAGTGCTCGCATTACTAGTCTTGCAACAACCATTTGAGGTCGAGACAAATGCCTCTAACTATGCTATTGGGGCAGTCCTTACTCAACATGGGCATCCAATGGCATATCACAATGAGACACTTTCAGACACAGTCTGGAAGTATCCCACTTATGAAAAAGAGATGTATTCCATTATGCAGGCCTGCCGATAATGGAAGCATTACATTTTGGGGAAGGAAACAGTCATCCACACAGACCACCAACCCTTGCAGTTCATACAGATGCAAGGGAAATTTTAGAATGATCGCCATAAAAAGTGGTCCACATGCCTACAATAGTTCCATTTGAATATCAAGTATAAGAAGGGCAACACCAATAATGTTGCAGATTTCCTCAGTCGACCAGCGATGTTATGAAACCAGCTCACAAAAAGATAGAAAAGATAGATCAACGCCTTAGAATTCAGCCTCTTCGAAGGGGCAACCTCCTTTCCATTACACAAATAATGATTCATTGATGATTCAAATGACAAAACCTCCTTTCTATATATAGGAATCTAAGGAGTCACAATATAACCCAGCCGACCTAACAATAATTATACAAAGGCATAAAAATAACAATAGAGGGATTCTATGGGGCACAGTAATAACAATATAGGGACAATATGGGCACAAAAATATTAATAAGGGATACAACTACAATAGTAATGGGGTAATCACTAGTATTATAGGGACCTAACATGCCCCTCTCCTTCAAAAAAGTGTTGTCATCAACACTTGAGTAGTTCTGGATGCTTCTGTATAAAATTCTCATCCTTTCATGTGGAATCTTTAGCGGATAAGTTCTTCCACTTTATGAGATACTCCAAAATTGATCAATTTCGTAGCTATCGAGTTCTTGTTTCTGTGACTACTTCTGGTTCCAATATAATTTTTCCTTCCTTGTCAAGTTCTGGCAATATTGTTTGAACTGGGAACTTGTTGCCTATAACCTTCTTTAAACATGAAGCATGGAAAACTGGGTGCACTCGAGAAGCTGCAGTAAGCTCCAATTTGTATGCCATAGTACCAATCTTTTGCAACATCTTGTATGAACCATAATACTTTGGTGATAATTTATTATCCTTCTTAGCTTGCTTGAGAGACATATGTTTATATGGTTGTAGCCGTAGGAATACCCAATCACCTACATCAAAAATTCTTTCACTGTGATGTTGATCTGCCTGTTGTTTCATTATATTCTGTGCCAACACGAGGTTATCCTTTAAGAGTTGGAGGACTTGTTGTTGATGTTCCACTGCCTGAACCTTAGAATTTTCTCTTAAATATGATGTGATGGATGGTGGTTGATACCCATAAAGTGCCATAAATGGGGTCATTTTTGTTGCTGTCTGGAATGAAGTGTTATACCACCATTCAGCCAGAGGCAGCCATTTGACCCATTGTGTTTGTTTATCAGATACAAAGCAAGATATCCTTCCAAACATTTGTTTACTATCTCAGTTTGCCCATCAGATTGAGGATGATAAGATGAGCTATGAGCTAACTGAGTACCAAGACAAGAAAATAATTATGTCCAAAAAATTTCCAGTGAAAATGGGATCTCTGTCACTTACAATAATCTTTGGGTTTCCATGTAGCTTTTGAATTGTTTCCATAAATGCAGTAGAAACTGTACTAGCTTTAAATGTATGTGATAATGCAACAAAAGTGTGCATACTTGGTAAGTCTGTCAACTACCACCATGATGACATTATTTCACTCAAACTTGGGTAAACCTGTGATAAAATCCATTGAAACCTCCTCCCAATGTTGGCTTGGAATGGATAAAGGTTTTAATAGACGCGGGGTCTTAATTGTTTCAACTTTATTTTGTTGGCAAACCAAACATTCTGCCACAAACTTTTGAATATCCGATTTAAGGCCATTCCATAAAAATTCCTTCTTAACCCTGTGGTAAGTTTTTAAAAATCCTGAGTGCCCTCCTAAGGGAGAAGTGTGCAATTTCATAAGAATCTTTTTCTTGAGTTGGGAATTCTTACAGAGGTATAAGCGATCTTTGTACCATAACGAATCATTTTTCCAGCTAAATGTATCAGATGTACTGGAATCTTGTTGTAACTTTCGAATAAGTGCCCGCACTTCTTCGTCATTCTTCCATTCCTCCCTTCCTTCGTTTATTCAATCTGGTTGGATAATATAAATGGCGCGCAACAATGCTTCCATGTCCTCATCCTTTCTTGAGAGTGCATCTGCCACCACATTTTGCTTCCCTTTTTGTATATGATTTCAAAGTCATAACCCAACATCTTTGTGACCTACTTTTGTTGCTCTTCAGAGGATAATCTTTGTTCTAAAAAGTATTTAAGGTTATCATGATCTGTTTTTACCTTGAAGTGTCTTCCCATTAGGTAGGGTTACCAT
Organism: Pinus taeda; assembly: GCA_000404065.3. Classification (NCBI taxonomy): domain Eukaryota; kingdom Viridiplantae; phylum Streptophyta; class Pinopsida; order Pinales; family Pinaceae; genus Pinus; species Pinus taeda. The sequence goes on along the minus strand of APFE031595842.1, from coordinate 187 downwards.
TTCTTAAGTGTATGTAGTATTGCCAACATTTCCTTCTCATAAATAGCTTTGTGTAAAAAACTTTCCCTTGATTGGTGACTTTCAAAAGCAATGGGTCTTTCATCTTGCATTAGAAACATACACCAAATCCATTTCCTGAAGGCTATCACATTCCCACAATAAAGGGTTTTTGTGGAGATCTGGTGTA